>PVJC01000827.1:0-108919 GCA_004026665.1 Murina feae | reverse complement strand
ATTTTCGGGGGTTAAGGGTGTTGGGGATGCGTGAAGAGACTGGACAATAATTGTACACCTATGGATGAGGACAATGGGGGGGCAAGGTCAGAGGTTGGGGTGGGAATTGGGAGGGGGGGAGCTATGGGGGAAAAAAGAGGAACAACTGTAATAATCTAAACTAATAAAAGCGTAATATTAAAAAAAATAAAAAAAAACCATAGGCCCTGGCTGGTTTGGCTCAGTGGATAGAATGAAGGTCCTGGGTTCTATTTCAATCAGTAGCACATACCTCAGCTACAGACTGGATCCCCAGCCCTGGTTGGGGTGTGTAGGAGGCAGCCAGTCAATGTGTCTCTCTCACATTGGTGTTTCTCTCTCTGCCTCTCCCCTTCCCTTCCTCTCTCTCTGAAAATCAGTGCAAAAAATGTCCTCAGGTGAGGATTAGCAAAAAATAAAATAGTCATAGTATGGCCTGGCTAGTGTGGCCCAGTGGTTGAGTGTCGACCTATGAACCAGGAGATCACCGTTCATTTTGCCGTTGGGGCACATGCTCAGGTTGCAGGTTCGATCCCCAGTGTGGGGCATGCAGGAGGTGGCCAATCAATGATTCTCGTCATTGATGATTCTATCTCTCCAGACCCTCTCCTTTCTTCTTTGAAATCAATAAAAAAATAATTTTTTTTTTAAATCATAGTATGGACCTCTGCTGAGAATCAAAAGTAAATGGTCATTGGAGAATAAATGCCTATGTGTAAAGTGGTGAAATTTACACCAACTCATAGCATGGGTTTTTCCAGTTGTAATTTTTTCCCCGTTGTGTTAACATCTTTATAGACATGTTCGAGGAAAAACATGTACTTTCTGTAGAACTGTTTTAATGTTAAAGCCTACTTATAAGTTAGTTCACTGTGTATGGCAGAATTCTCTTTTAAAATAATTACCAAATTTTTATTTTACTTATGCCAAAAATATGTCATAAAAATCCATGGTTCTGAAGGTGTTTGCTTAATTCAGTTGGTGCAAAGGGTTTGGAATTGTCTTCTTCACATGGAAATTTGACACAAATGCATCTTGAGCATCGTGCTTCTCAGAGTCAGCATCTGCTCTGACTGGCCTATCCCTGGGCTTAAGGGGAGAAGGAAGGCATTTCTTAGTCACTCTGACACTGTGATGGGAAAATGAGAGTAAAAGCAAATGGGGAATTTAAAACTGTTTGGGCAAACCTGTCTTTACCATGAAAAGCTCTTGTCTGTTTCTTTAAAAGATGGGTTTAGTACATAAATTATCTCATGGCTTTAAACAGCTATGTCTTAGTGCCAGCCAACCAATAGCACTGCATGGGTGTGGCAGGATTTTATGAATTCATGATATGGGTTTCAAGCAGCCTTTTTTCTTTTTAGTTGAATTGCCTGTAAGAGCAGTGCCCTGGGCGTGCATCGTGTAGGTGGTGGTGTCCTCTGTTAACACAGAATTGCAGACGCAGAGTTGCAGTTTGTTTTCACTGTCGGGAGGCTGTGCATCCAGCCGTGCAGAAACAGTCATTGTGATGTGAGCACTCATGTCCTCGGGAGCCGATTCCCAGGCGACGTTTTTGAAGTCAGGATTTGGCTGTAGAGTGCTTTAAATTTCTAAATGGACTTTGGGCTGGGACCTTGGGGTATTTCATAGGTAGGACGTGACCCACAGCAACTGCTGCGGACCTGTAGCCAAGTTGGTGACCAGTGTTTACCCTTGAAGTTGTTTCGTCCAGAATGTGAAGTGTTTACATGTGATTAGTTAGTATTCATGCTAATTTACTACACCTGTCAGAGGCAGTGGCTGGGTCAGGTCTGTGCTGCTTGTCTGGTCTTTCATCCTTCTAGTGTGGCTCTGACTTAGGAGGAGCGCCTCCTAGTGGTGTCCCAGCAGCGTTTCTCGGTGACTGGAAATTCAAATCTTGGTTTTCACTTTATCTGAGGACAAGAGTGGCAGCTGGTCCCAGGAAGGCTCAGAAATGCTTTCATAAGATTACATTCTTTTCTGAAAGTGAGACGCCTAAACTCTCAAAAACAAAATGAGAATTTTTACGATTATATTTTCACAACTATTTCTAGCCTGTGTGGAAAATCATTTCCCCGCCTCTCTGGCTCTCACAGATGCGACCATTTCTAGAACTAGTAATGAATGACGTCCTCAGAGACTCAACTCGCTCTTGCTGGTCTGGACTCGCTGCCTGGCCAAGCGGATGCTGTGTGCCAACACGGAAGGTTGTCGTTCAGTGCAAAACACCAGGTTCTGCCCCTGACCTTCACTGGGCCATTGGTGGTGATCACAGCGCGTTAATTTCCTTCTCTGCGGAACTGTGGTTCTTCTCCGCTCTGACCAAAGTGGAGGAGACGGTCCTGTGGTGTCAAAGCCGCTACTTGTTTGATCTAACAGGCTCTCATCTCCAAACCAGGGAGATAGATTTGTATATTTGTATATTTCTGTCTTTCCGATTTATTTTAGCAAAGGGAGGGGCTAGAAGATAAAATAGTGTGCCTTGAGGTCTGTGCTAAGTTGAACTGCCTTTTTTATTCTTTTTTTTTTTTTTTTTAGAAATACATCTAAACCTGTGAGCCAGGGGGTTGAAATCATCAAGTACCTGTGATGATTCTTAAATTTCAAAACCTATCTCTGCCTTCACATGATTCATTGTCTCTCCTTAATTAATAAATAAGAAGTATCTTTTCCTTTGATTCAGATTAAGGGTATTAAATAACCAATATTTGTTATGCTAATGGAGGGACTAAAGGAGTAAAAGACATTCCTCTGTCTAGGAGCTTACCTTATAGTTTAAGAGACAAACTGAACACACGTTAGGTACAGGGAAACCAAATAGATGTGGTTGCTTTATTAGCAATAAAGGTCAAGAGAGATGCAGATGGTATTGCCTTCTTTGGTGATAATATACACTGTATTTTGTAATCCTATTATTATGTTTTTTTAATGGAGATTTCCTAAGTTTATGTTAAATCTCTGATGAATTACAAAGGGTTTTTACATATCAGTTACTATTACAACATTGAATAAATGTTAACAGTGAGAAACTGTGGGCCTCTATCATGCCTGCCCACTTAGAGACCAGATGAAACTCAGGAGGATGCGTTCAGTTTGCCAATCTTGGATTTTTGTGAAAAACAATGAAGGGTGTGCCAGAAGATTTCAGCTACTCGTTGATTTGTCTCTGAGTTGGAAGCTCATCCAGTAAAAATTGAACTTTTCTAGAGGTCATTTACTAAATATGTTTATGCATTTTTCCTCTTCATTTTACACACAAAAAAGGGTGAAATATTATGCTTCTTGAGCTTTTTTCTATGTGGGGAGTCGTGCCTTTTGTGATAATAAAGATTAAATAAATATGTAACTGTGCCTTGGTGTTGCACAACTGCTGCATTAATGCAAAGGGGTCCTCATGCCTCTTCCCCTCCCGTTTCGCAGGCAGTCAGATGCCCCCCCAGCCACCTGGGAGCCAGTCAGAGTCCAGTTCCCATCCTGCCCTGAGCCAGTCACCAATGCCACAGGAAAGAGGTGAGTCTTCAGTTTATGTTGGCCATACTTCTCATTTTGAGTATATGGGGCTTCTACAAATTTGCTTACCCATTCATATCCTTATAAATAATTTTAAAGGTTAGTATTTCCTCATCAGATGAACAAAATAAATAAGAACCTTACATGTAACAACAGATATGGGGGAAAATATGCTTCTTGCAAATCGGGTGAAATTTTACCAGAGTACTGTTTAAGATTCAAAGCATATATATGTCTGCATAGCAGCCCGAAGCAATTTATACATAACTCTAGTCCGATATTTGACTTAGCTGTGTAAAAATGACCGTTAACGATTCAATTTGGATAGTGGTTCTGAGTAAAATGTTAGTGAGGGTGTTTACCTGATTTTACCAATATTTGTTCCATGACATTTAATACTAAAAGTTTAAACACACAGTAAGACCTTGTGTTATAAAATTATCGGATCTTAGAACTGGAGCATCTTGAAAGATCAGGGAGTCCGTCATCTCCATGTAGAGATACAGAAAGCGGGGCCTTAGAGCTTCTTCCCTATGACTTCCTCTTTCTCAGAGGCTAGTTGGTGCCAGAGCCAGAGGAAAGGACTTTCCTGCAGCCCTTGAGCATTCCAGCTGTCTTACACGCAAACCGTTTGATCATCAGCTCAGTTCTGATGTTGACCTCCAAATATCACTGCCTCTGGCCTTCATTTGTTGACGTCTGTGTCTTTTCTTCCCTCCGGTAGCCAAGCGACTTTGGTTGGTGGTGATGCAGTGATTTTAATCCACATTAGTGGAGATGGGTTCACAAGCCTACAGCACCATCAGGGCCTGGGCAGATTACTGTGCTGCTGGGAGTCAGGCCAGCCCCTCCCCTCACAGGAGGAGCCACCCTCCTGCGGGTCCCCTCCCTCTCATACTTGCCCACAAGACAAGTCGGTAGCTTGGTAGCTAATATTTAAAGGTTCCTGACCCTTAATGTTTATAATTATTTCTATATGAGTTATATATGATTTGCTACTGGTTAGAATTATAAGGTTCAGTTATTTTACAGGTTAAAACTCAGTAGCATGTTACTTAGAAAGTAATGCCAGTGAAAGATGGCTTAGCCTTACCTACACATCATTTGTGTTGAAATGAGTGTTCAGTAGGAATACAAGGAAATTTTGATTTTCTAATACCTTTACATATTTAACATTTTTATTATTATCTAATGTATAGTTAATACTTTCATTTACTTATCAAGTTACTGCAGTATGTTTTAATGATGGAATGGTTTCCAGACTTTAGGGTGCATAAGGATCTCCTGGAGAGCATGTTGAAATAGGTTGCCAGGCCACACCCCAGATGCCTCTTTCTGTGGGTCTGAGGTGGGACACTTAACATCTGCATTTCTGATGAGTTCCAGGTGTTGCTGATGCTGCCAATCCGAGGACCCTACTTTGAGAACCACTGCTTCCTAACAACACTGTAATGAGTTTCAGAAGTGCTCTAAACTTCCCTCTGTGGCCGCCTATAAATCATTCTTGTAGCTCATCTCCTCTGTGTTGCCGGTTTGTGTGACTTCCTTGTGGCTCTGGAAGGCCAAGCAAGGGGATCCTCCCAAGCTCCTTTCCTTGGCTGTGGGCTGCAGCTGCTTTGTGGTCCTGGGTCGGGAGGGAGGAATAAGGACTAGAGAAATTATCGCACTGAGGTTGCTCAGGCCAGACCCGAGCTGAGACGAAGATATTTGTTATTTCACTTAATCCGTACTGAAACATTCCCGCTGGGAGAATCCTTCTTCTTTTGCAAGCATTAAAGGATAAGAGGTACCTTACTTGAAAGCACTACAATTCTGACTTTTATCTCTACCAACTAACAAGGGGAAACCCCTCCAAGATCCTCCAACAACGTCTTCCCCAAACCCTTCCAAATGACATGTGTTTAAGAAATTTGAAAATGTACAAAACCAATGTCAAGGGTGAAACAACGAGGAACCATAGTTAAGCTTTTAACTCGAATATATTAGCAAGGCAAACTCTAGGATTTTCCTCTGATGTCACTGTATAGAAACTACTGGGTTGATATGTCTGCTACTCTTTTCTCTCTGATTCTCTTTATTTTGTGTAGGGTAATTTGGTAACTGATAATCCCATATAATTAAAGCCCAATATGCTAAGTGTCCAGTCGGCCAGTCAGCCAATCAAAGGGTAATATGCTAATGATATGCTAAGGCTGCTCAACTGCTCACTATGACATGCACTGACCACCAGGGGGCAGATGCTCCGACCAGTAGGTTAGCTTGCTGGGGGTCTGGCTGATTGGGACTGAGCAAGATGGGCCAGACACGTCCTAGAGCCCTCCCCACTGGCCAACCTCCCGTGTCCTTCCTAGTCCCAGTTGTGCACCAGTGGGGTCTCTCAGCCTGGCCTGTGCCTTCTTGCAATCCAGGACCCCTTGGAGAGCCTGGTTTCAGCAAGCCAGGCCGAGGGACCCCACTGGTGCACAAATTTGTGCACTGGGCCTCTAGTGAATACATAACAATGTGGGTAGTTAGAATGACTATTTTCCTTCAATTAGCAAATATCCTATATAACAAAAGTGTAATATGCAGATTGTCCCCTTGACCAGGAGTTTGACCAAGGGGTGGGGCCAGCCAGGGGAAGGGAGGGAGTATCCAGCCGGCAGCTGCTAGGGGCCCTGTCAGTGCTCGAATTTTGTGCACTGGGCCTCTAATAAGTTTTGTAATTTGCTAAATCTGACTTTATTTTCATGAACATGTTCACCAAACTTTCTCTGAAAGACTGTGTTGGAGACATGTGCCTCTTGCTGGTTGGACAGCCCCCACTGAAGGGGAAAACTTCACATTTCAGAATGACTGTTAGATGATGCTTTTCCATGTAGGAGTTAAATTTTCTTAAAAACTGGATAGTAAGCTATACACCCAAAGCTAATGTTGAATGTAGGCTGTAATTAGGAGGATGGGGGGGTGCCAAACAGGATTATAGCATTTCCATATGTATTTTAAATATTTTTTTTTCACAGTGGAAAAAAATGCTGGGCAGCAATAATGTTTTTAAAATGGCTTTGTTATTTGTTAAAATCCAGGAAGAAATGTTAGCTCCTAGTGACATTTGACCAGATGTTTTAATGGTAAATGGCAGTTATTTTAATGCTTTGATACAATAATAAAAAACATTTTTCTTGTTTGTTTGTACCATCATGTGTACCAACAGTATTATAGTACAAAGTAGATCTAGGATGTGAGGGCGATCTGGCTGCGACATCTGTCACCCCATTGATCGCCAGGGTTGATTCGGCTGATCTGGCTGGCTAGGCGGGTGTCCCCCTCCTCCCTCACCGATCCATGTGTGTCCCTCCCGAAGCTGCGCGCTCCGTCGAAGAGGACGACCTTCCCCCCAGAGGAGAGGACCGGTCTTCGGTCAAGGGTATACGAGTAGCTGCGCTCCCCTGCTAGAACCTCCAAACAATCTCTCAAAGTAGATCTAGGAAAACACTTGCTAGACTATTTCCCATTCATTTATACCTTTACAAGTATATATCATGCTCCTCACCCCCATTTAGGAAAACGATGCAAGAAGCAAAGAGGAAAAAATATATTGGTGAATAGTTAGCATCTTACGAAAAAAAATGTATTCTTCTCAGAAATCATAGGAACATACCTTCTGTGCTGCTGAGTGCTAAAACCACCAAATTGAACAGGTCCTTCTATACTCATCTTGTTTTAATAATAAGATTAAGAGTAAGATTCCACATTTATACACATTTTTTTAATGGCAAGAATCTAGAAACTCACTTGTCCAGAGACACCTGCTCAGAGCAAGAAATGCAGCCTGTGCTGGGAGGTGCCCTTTCCTGGTTCTCCCCAAAGTCCTCCTGGGGGACAGCAGTTTCCCTCCAGGTTCCAGGTGCTGAACGCCAGCGCTGCTGTTATTTCTTCTTGTCTTGTGTCCCGTCTGGAGGAACATTTATTTAACAACGGTGTACCCTGTTAGCACACCTGAGTCAGTCCTAAGATCTGAACCACCCTGGCCACTGCAGGGCCATACCCGGAGCAGGGGCTCATGGCCGCCAGGCCCCTGTCCTGCCCCCGTCTCCAGCTCAGTGTCCTCTTCTGGCGGTTCTGGACATCAGCCACAAATCCACTTCCCCACCTTATACGGAGGGAAAATAACCGAGTTTCTGAGGTTCTGTATTTCCCACTGTGAACATGTTTGCAAGTCGACGTGGATGTGGCCGTCGTGGGTTCCACAGAAAGGGAAGCACTTGCGGTGTTTATTGGCCTCTTTTCTCCACTGCATTGTCTTCTGTGTACTGTCATCTACTTCTCAACAGACGCTTGATTTCATTCTCTCCCGTTTGAACTTTATAAAGTGTTGGAACTGCTTCATAACTTAAAGAAAATTAGCTCAAATTTTTTTGGGGGAAAAGGGCAAGACTTCAGTTTAGGATTCTCTAACACATTTGCCATAGTTTTTATTTTAAACCACATTGTCTCTCTAGACCTCATGAAATGACAAAAACTTGCTATTAAAGCACCTCACCAAAAAAATTAAAACAGTGTAATTTATACTACCTAAGCATGCATAACGCTAACACCCTGAAATAAATTTTACCAAAAAATTATAGCTAACAAGTTTAGCTTAGTTTGTCCTTATTTCTTTTCTCTTTTTTTAAAAATATATTTTATTGATTTTTTACAGAGAGGAAGGGAAAGGGATAGAGAGTTAGAAACATCGATGAGAGAGACACATCGATCAGCTGCCTCCTGCACACTCCCACTGGGGATGTGCCTGCAACCAAGGTACATGCCCTTGACCGCAATCGAACCCGGGACCTTTCAGTCCACAGGCTGACGCTCTATCCACTGAGCCAAACCGGTTAGGGCAGTTTGTCCTTATTTCTTAATCTTTAACCTATATTTCTTAAATTGAAAAGACCAATAGGAAATGGCTTGTGACTTTTGTTCTGTTTTCTAAGAGGGCTCTGAGGGAATATGGAATAGTCATCGGAGTAGATAAATAAGAATTATTATTATTAACATCAAAATGATGCCATTTTTAACCCCTGCAAAATGCTAAGCTTAATGAAACCAATAAATGCCCTTCTAGTTTACTGGATTAGCAATTAGGTGAAACCGTTTCAAGAAGGCTTATTTATATGGACAGATGTAGAGAGGTCAGAATTAATTTTTTAAAACCTTTTAATTGAATTCCCTTTTAATTCTCTCAGTGGTATCTAGTTAAATATGCATGTTAATGCTGGTTTTCCAAAGGTCTGAACTAGACCTGGGTTCTCAAAACCAACACGGGTTATTTAACCCTTTTCATCTGGGCGCCAGCAGGGACTTCCTCTGTGTAATCCCATAGTGTTTGAATAATTAGAAGGTATTTAATTAGTCCTTGAGATGCCTGAAGCAGAGCCACTAAGAACTTTCCCTTCTGGACACGATTGCAAATGGAAGGGCGGCGGCTGCAGGGCCGTGATGAGCTAGAAACGTTTTCGTGGCCGGAGGCGGTTCTCTGGCATCATTCTGAGACCGTGGCTATGTACAGAAGGGGTCCTGGATGAAATCTTCTGGAATTATTGAAGAGCGCCCCGCCCAGCCTCCATTCCCGTCCACCTACAGGACAGCCTGCCTCTGCTGTTCAGCACGTTGCAGTGACGGTGCGGGCTTGCTGCACCTGCGTGAGGACTGGCTTGTCCTGTGAGGGTGGGAGCAACACCAACGGGCCTGCGACTCCTGTGTTTACTCTGCAGCTGCAGAACAAGGAACATAAGCTCGGGTGGTCATTTCATGCATCTCAAGTCTTTGAACCAGACTTAGTCCTTGGCAACTGTTGGTGAGAGAATGACAACATTCTCATGTTTGGAATATGATCTTCATGGTGATATGTGTCAGCAGCTCCGTTTTTATAAATACACGTGGAGACGTTATCCAGGGGAAATGTGTAGCAGATGGGGTGGGGTCAGGCACTTAGATGTTCTTTTTTTTAACTTTTTTCAATTACAGTTTACATTCGGTATTATTTTGTATTAGTTTCAGGTGTACAGCATGGTGGTTGAACAATCAGATACTCACAAAGTGATCCCCGTGGTATTTTTCAATACCCACCTGGCACCACACATAGTTAATACAATATTATTGACTATATCCGCTATGCTGTACTTTACAGCCCTGTGAATATGTTATGACTACCAGTTTGTACTTCTTAATCCCTTTACCTTTTTCACCAGTCCCCCAGCCCCCTTCCCTCTGGCCCCAGGCTGTTCTATGAGTCTGAGTCTGCTTGAGATGTTTCTGTGTGCTACTGTGAGAGTGTGATGTTTCAAAGTTACATGTGTTCTGTAGACTGGTCAACTTGAATATGTCTTCATTATTATACTTTTTCTTCTATTAATCCCAATTGTTAACTACCTTGGGATGATTTTATCCCTAGTCTTTAGTGCTATATTTTAGGGTTATTTTCCCCAAAGTCTGAATAGAATTCCTCGTCAGATTTCTAGGCATTCTGTTTACTTAGGTAAGGTGACCAGACGTCCCGCTTTTGGTGGAACAGTCCCGATTTTTAACAATTTGTCCCACGTCCCACGGTGTTTTAAAAGCGTCTGGATTACTCTTTGTAATATTTTAAGTAATAAAAAAGAAAAAGAAAGACACCCCCCACCCCCGTCAATGGTGTACCGCTTTAAATCTGGTCACCTTATACTTAGGGCAAATCTTTGTTACTTTTTAACGCCAAGGGCAAAGAAAAACATTCTTTGGAGATAAATCCAGGGTCTTACTGTAGATGAGGCCAAGCTCTGCAGGGCCAGGCGGGCCTTGTGTACCTCTGCATCCCTGGGTCCGCAGAAGAGCCTGTGGGTAATGGGTGTTCACAAAGGCACGCTGGACAGCGGAACCAGGTCAGCCTTCACGCCAATGGGAAGTTTCAAATCTTTTCAGAGCATAGAAAATCCAGAGTCAACTACTCATTCTTCAGTGAAGAAGGCTTACCATATTCATAAGACTCCTTCGATTTTACCATCATAGGTCAGTCATTTGCTGCTGTGGGTACAGTGTTTCTCTGTAGAAATTTTGATTCTGCACCAGATTCAAGGCCCCGCTTCTGCCTCACATTCTTCCCGCACATATTCCTCAGCCCCAGGCTCTGTGTAGGTCTGCCCTGGGGTCCTCACGCCTGGAGCCTGGCGCTAAATGAATAGGCTGCCTCCAAGCACCATGCTCTTCATAACCCAGGAATAGTGAGATGCAAATAAGTAAAACTTTTAAATGTTTTTAATGCACCTAGCTCAGGTTTCATAGTGATTTTTATACCAAAAATTGGTTTTCAACATTTAAAAGTTATTGTTGAATATCTTAATTGACCTGACTCCTTATTAAGTTAATAGAGAAACGAAGGAGACCACCAAGATAATTTTCGAGTCACAATTAGGATAAGGTGACCAGATTTTAACATTGGTAAAGCGGGACACCATTGACTGGGTTTTTTTGTTTGTTTGTTTACTTAAAATATTACAAAGAGTAGTACATATGTCTCTTTCCAAAAATCGGGACTTCTTTAAAACGCTGCAGGACACGGGACCAATTGTTAAAAATCGGGACGTTTGGTTAAATTAAGATTTAGGATTGTTTTCTGTTTTTACATCTGCAGGAATTTTGTTTCTCTTTCTGTTGGGTTGGAGCTGTTTTGTTTCTCTCTGTTGAGTTCTCTCTGTTTTAAGTGTGATGGTGAATCAGCAGGTGCTGGCATATCTCACAGGCAGCCTGGTTGGTAGGAATGTTCTCCATCCGCCTTTCTAATTTCCCCAAACATAGAGGTGCTCTTGTTTACCTCGTGAGTGTACTACATAAAATGATGCTGCCTTTTAGCACAAGGGCATTGTCAAAAAAAAAGAGACATCACTTTCCTCTGTAGTGCATGTCAGGATAGCAGCTCAGTGTGTTAAGGCATTAATGAATCTGCCCCCACCCCCAGATGCAATTAATTTAGCCTCTGCTCTTAATCGAGGAACCCTCTTTTAATAATCCAAGACAGATGAAAATGAACTCAAATGGGAGGTTATATACAAGAGAGAATATCTAAAAAGCTGTTTCTAATTTCTTCAGCCAGAACTATGAGCTGGATTGTGGACCAAGCCAAACTTAGTAATGAAAGAAATGACAGTGTAGGGCTTAATTTCCTATTAAGTCAGCTATCAAGAGACCTGGTCACAAAAAAAAACTTGGGAAAATGAGTAGCACATACAATAAAAGTCCGTCCGAATTTTAAATATTTTAAAAGTATAGTTTTGTTAATTTTGTCATAAGCAGTGTTTTTTGATTTGCCAGTTTAAGCTTGTTTTTACTAGTTAACACTCACCTGTAATGGGCTTATGCTTCAGTGAGAGTTTGAGAACACATGGATCTTAGGTAAATTCCATGTGCACTGTATAATGCACTCTCCTGTGCCTCTGGGTCTTGGAATGACCATTGTCTGCCAGTTGCCCCAGCCCGGAAGCTAAAGGCATCCACCCTAGGCAACACCATTTGTGGGCGCTGCCCCTGTGATGCTTTGCCCACATCTTCTTCCCTGATATCCACTGCACAGCCCTGGCTGGGCCACCCCAGTGCCCTCAACAACTTCCCAGGACCCTGCCTTTTCAGCTTTGTTCCCTTCCTACCCACTTTCTGTGCACCCACGTGTCTTTCCAGAAGACTGATTAGATTGTGTTCTTCCCTCTGTGGAGGCCTTAGGGAGCTTCTCTTTGCCTTCCGAGAAAGGCTGCGCCGCCAGCTAGTCAGGAGGCCTTCCTCAGCCTGCCCAGCCTCCCTCTCTGGTCTTCCATGTCATGCGCCTTCCTCACTGGACCCCTCTGAGGATCTTTACATAAACTCTTCTCTTCCACCCTTTTGCCACCCACTCCTCAGTCCTATCCCTATGCCGACATGGGTCCCCCTTGCCTGTGTTTTCTCATCCCGAATGTTCTCAAGCCTGGCATGTGCTAGGACCTTGAGTCTGAGTTTGCTGAGGGAACAAATGAATGAGGCATCACCTGTCACTCCCAGCGCTGCCCTGTGAGCCAGGACCCCGCCCTGCAGTCTGATGCCTCTCAGGATCCAAGGATGGATAAAGAGTTGAGCTCTCTCCCCAACAAGAGCTCTCTGAGGCTGGTTCTGCTTCAGCTCCAGCACCTCAGCGAGCACATGCTTTTCCTCATTTTAATCTTCAAGGAGTTAGGAACCAAAAAAATCTGGGTTTAGACACAGGCTGTACCACTAACTAGTTTTGTGACCTTGACAATTAATTAAATTCCTGCTTCCTCAGATAAACTGAGGATCAGAGTGTCCCCTGGATTTGTCTCATGGATCAAGTGCAGTCCTGTATCTGAGAGTTATAAATTGCCCAGCACTGTGCAAATATTAGTAGTGAGCATTAGCACCAGGTCCAAGGGACTTGGGTGAAATGTGGGCGGAAAGCCTTAAAAAAAAGGCTCATAGAGACATCCATACGATTGTCTGCACTCCGTACTGAAGTGGGCTTTTGCAGCTAAAACTCAAAAGATTCGTAAGGAAGGCCAGGTGTTTGCCCCATCTATCATCTGGGTAATCAGTCTGCCCTCCCCTGATGCATTTTCCGATGATGGATGGTGTCAGCAGCTGAGAGGTCTTGTAGGGTCGGTGGAAGAACTTAGATACTGTCTTCTGTGCCTCGGACTGGGACCCAGGTGGCAGGGAAGGAGGGGGCCGTCCTGCCAGCTCATCGGAGGGCACAGCCAGGAGAACATGGGGCCTGGGTCCCAGCCTTGAACAGGCCATTAGTTTCTCTCCTCAACCAGATCGTGTCGTGAGGAGAAGCAGACAACAGAGGTGCTAGAGATACTCAGCTATAGCAAGAATATCCTCCCAACTCTATTTCTCTCTGCAAATAGGAACCTGACCCCTGCATGTGGCAAGAAACCATGGTCTGTCTTTGTAGCCGGAGCCCTCTGCTCAGGTAGCAGCGCGAGCATTACTTCCCACGTGTGGGAAAGCGTCTTCCATGGACCGGCTTGAAGAAGCAAGGCAGTTATTCTGTGAATGAATGGCTAACAGATGCCAGCATGAACATAAATGGTCCATGTGCCAGCAGGAAAGCGTGCCTTGCTTTTTGCTGTCTGTGGAGCCGTGGGTGCTTGGCTGTGTCCGACAGGGCAGGACTGGCTGCCCGCCCCTCGGATGAGGAAGCCACACTTGCGGGTGGTTGGTCCTGTGCTCGCTCGCTCCCCTGCCTTAGCCGGCACACTCACTCTTCCTTTGCTCTTTGCTCTTTCTTGGGTAGACAAACTATGCTTTGGGCTGCACTGTTTTTCCAACAGGAGTTGACGTTGGTATGCACCCAGACCGGGAATCAAACCTGGTTCATAGGTCGACGCTCAACCACTGAGCTGCACCAGCCGGACTGTTTTGAGAATTTTTGAAGCATTTGCCTAAAGTCGCACAGCTAATTTGATTCATACGTTCATCTGCATGTCTTTTTCCTGCTGGGTCCTGAACTAGTTCACAAGCCAGGCTGGGACCCAGGCCTCTGTTCCCGTGGCACCGTCAGAGGCGTGAGGCTCCGAGGAGCCAGGGTGGTCATGTCACCACCTGTCCTTGTCCCAGGCTGTCAGAGAAGGGTGCATCTAACTGGAAATACAGAACGAGATTTCCAGAAGCTCTTGTAAGAGGTGTCACTGCAAAAGCATGCAGAGCAAAAACTAGCTTTCCAATTTCAATTTCTATGGACAGAGGTAGATACCCCATGTCACCTCGACCCCAAGGTGTGGAATTTGATGCTGTGACACATTCCAGTGGAATTCGCTTTGAACACCCCACCCCTTTTGGAGCCTTTCACATGTTGATTTTCTGCGGAATGCCAGCGATAGTTCATGTGGACCATGACGGGTATATTTTAAGGACGGAAATAAAGGAATGGCTTTGCCCAAGTAGAATCTCGGAGCTCATCTGAGCAAAACGGAAGCCGGTGGTCAGTGTCCCAGAGGCAACAATAACGTAACTATAACGTTAGTCTGATCAGAGGTTGGTGGCTGAAGCGATGTTTCAGGCTAACAGACCTGTGTTTTCCTAACTGTGGAAGGAAGAAAGCCCACATGAGCTGTACAGAATTGAAACAACGTTTTTTATTAAATAGGACTCTCTGTGAAACTCTTGAGAATCTTATCATAAGGCTTAGATAAATATTTCATGTAACGTCTTAAGATGCAGTCATTTTTAGCAATTTTCGTGCTCTGATTTCTGTTTGTTTTCAGATTTGAAAAAGCAAACATTTTCTGTGCTGATTTATATCTGGAAGCTGCCAATTGAGCTCAATTTCAGAAGGCTCATCTTTATAAATAAATGAAATAGGATAATAAGTAACAGCTCTTCGTACTTTTATGTCTATCTCTTTATACAGAAGCAATGGCAAAAGATAGTTTTTTGCTTTCGATGTTTGCCACCAGGTCTCTGTAAGTGCCTTGTCCCAGTTGACCCCTGATGGAAGCCCATCTTGGCTCCAGACATCATGTGCCCCTCCTGCTGCCTCAGTAGCCTCTCTGGAAGCTCTGCTCTAGGTTCTGCTGACGAGGCAGAACCTGCCCCTCTCAGCCCTGTCCAGCGCACGGAGCTTTCGCCCAGTGCCCGCGAGCACTCAGCACCCAACTCGGGGTTCTCAGAGCCGTTTCTCCAGCGGCCCTTTGTTAATTTGCTGGGTTGGTGTTAGCTCTTTGTGGTGCACTTTGTCTAAGTGTATATTTCAGCCCAGCTGGCGTGGCTCAGTGGTTGAGCATTGAACTATGAAGCAGGAGGTCACAGTTGGATTCCCGATCAGGGCACGTGCCTGGTGGGCGGCCTGGTGGCCTGAGCTGGCATTGTGGACTCACAGGATAATAAGGAGGAAGAGAAAGCAGGGGCATGGAGTTAGAGTGAGGCAGTGATCCCAGCCCCAGGCCAGGAGTTGGCACTCTGTTTTCAGGGTCAGCGGGGAGCCTTGGAGGGTTCTGTGCAGGGAAAGACATGCTCTCGTTTCTTTCTGGGTTCCTGATAAATTGTCTGGCAATTTTGTGAAAAGTGAACCAAAGCAACAAAATGAGGGTGAGGCAGAGGCAGAGGGAGGGGAGTTAGACCACAGCAGCTGTGGGAGAGGAAGAGGGAGTTGGGCTGGCTTATGTGGACATGGGAATGGAGCAGAGACGATTGTCGCAGATGTGGAGGGTGGGGGATGTGCGGATGGATGGATCGCACAGGGAATCAGAAGGAGAAGGCATGGTGTCAAGGGTTCCTGGTGTGAGCGTGTGGATGTGGTGGTGCCGTCCATGAAATGGTGAGACCTCAGGCATAATGGTTTGCGGGACAAGTCCTGTTCTCTTCTGGAATAGTGCATACACGCCACCCCACCAGCTGTTTCCAGTTCACCCACAGCGGCAGTGTGAGTCGGGGACTTCCAGGTCTGCACTCGGTGTAGGAGTCGAGGTGAATGGTTGCTGCTATAGGAGACAGAACGAGGACATTTACATGCAGGAGGAGGCTGCTGTCAGCCGGGCGGGAGGAGGGTGGGATGTTTGAGTGACAGCGTCCCACAGATGAGGAGGTGAGCAAAGTTCCCTTGAGGTGGCGTGCACAGCATGTCCATCCGGCGGGAAGGAGGGTCCCACTCCTACAGTTGCTTTCAGTGGGGACCTCCTCCACAAGACAGGCTATGGGGACTTGCCTTTCCTCTCTCGTTTCCTTTCCCTGGTTCAAGTCTGCATCCGCTGGCTCCGGGAACTCTGAGAGTTCAGTGTGAGGCCAGGGTAGCCCCCCGAGGCTCTCCAAAAGCCCCACACTGGGTCTGAAATGTACCCCGTTGTTATCTTCTCCCACCCCCTCCACACAGGTCCATGGCCGTGTTTGTCACCTGCATTTATGTATTTCCTTTTATTTCCTGCTTAGGTTTCATGGCAGGCACACAAAGAAACCCCCAGATGTCTCAGTATGGACCTCAGCAGACAGGCCCGTCCATGTCGCCTCACCCCTCTCCTGGGGGCCAGATGCATCCTGGGATCAGCAGCTTTCAGCAGAGTAACTCGAGTGGAACGTACGGTCCACAGATGAGCCAGTATGGACCACAAGGTAAGAGAAAAGGAAGGAAGAAAAAAGATGTTTCCAGATGCCTGGCAGTGGGCACAGCAATTTTGTTCATATATTAGTTCTTCAAGATCTGACAAACTGGTGAGGTTCATGCGAACCCACAGCCCTTCAGTTGCCCATAATGATGGGAATAAGAATTATAGAAACTCTTCATTAAGCATCCGTGCCTCAGACACTCAGTAAGTGCTTTCACATGTGTTACTAATAACGGCGTAAACTCTCATTCCCGTATTATAGTTCTAAATGCTTGTTGAGAAAAAGACACAAGCCTTGTCCTCAAAAGTGTCTTCTTTAAAACTCGGGCTTCATTATATTGAATTCTGTTTGCCCCTCCTCCTCTGCATAATTATTCTTATGACAATGGGCTCACGGTTCAGAAAGATGTCGTCCCATTAAATCTCCAATTTGTCTCCAAAGCACTAGGTCAGGTTGATAGTTCTAATTTTCCAACCATCACCATCTTTCTCTCAGAAGAGAGGAGAGAGCCTGAAATGGACACGTCTCTCAAAGGGGTCACTTAGGCAAGAGTAAAAAAATAAGTGGAATTATACCCAAAATTGCACTGTTTGCATTCTGTGCCTTCCTGGATGCAGATGTATGTTTTGTCATATATATGTAGAATCCTTTTATCAGGTTTAAAATCTGATGTGTGTGTGTGTGTGTGTGTGTGTATGTATATTTTTCCTCCAAAGTCACTTTGGACAAGGCATTTGAATTTAGCACGTTTTTTCTATTTTATGGGGATTGAACATTAAAGGTTAATTTTCAGAGAGTGAGATCAGCTGGCACCATTCCCAGTTTCCTCACTTCTGAAAACACCAGGAGTGTCCCAGTGAAGATGATGCGTTCCTACTGGGCACTGGAGCAAGGAGCTCACGCTCCACAGCTCGGCCGGGTGTGCTGTGTGGAAGCTTCTGATTTCCCTTGGCGGGGCTGCAGGGCAACGGGGGCCCGGGCGCCTTCCGATCCCCCTGCTTCCTCGAGAGGCTTCCCTGGCCGGTTGCTAGCACTTGCAGTTTGAAGATGGGTTGTCCTGCTTTAAAGATCTCCTTCTGAAGGAATATACGCTCCTTCAGTGCCTCTGGGGTAGCACTTGGTTCTGTTGCGCTTGGTTCTGCTGCGAGCCAGCTGTTTCTGGTAGGAAGACCGGATTAGCACCTCCCACACCACGTTCTTCACGGCCCTTCCTGCCTCTGTCCGTGCCTGTGGGCAGAGGGGTGCAGACGTGCCGTGAGTGGTTTCCGTGTTTGAGCTGCAGGGCACCCTGGGAACTTCTCTCCAGCTGACAGGATCATGAGCTGCCCCGCCACCCCAAGCCTGCCGGCATGGTAGCCGGTCACCACGGAGCTTCCTGGGCTGTCGTGAAAAGAGAGAACTTGGGGAAGTTGGAAAGCAGATCCTAAGTTGTGAGAGGCACAGGAAATGTGGGCTTTGGCTCAGAATGTAACCGGAGACCAGGTCAGAGCCATGGTCTCAGCTGGGGTAGCAGCTGCAGGCCTGGCTCCACCAGGAAGGTTCAGGCTTCGCAACCTTGAGGGCTGGGCCCTCTGCTCCTAGCTCAGCCACGGCCTCCCCTCCGCTGCTGTTCTCGCAGAGGAAGGAGGATGCTGACGAGTCTTGTGAACGACCAGGAAAGTGCTTACACTCTAAGGGAGGATAGTTTCCGTAGAAAAAGGGATTTCTTTTCTGAGTAAAGCCCTCGTTTTTCCTGAATTGTTGAACACTAGGGCTCTTAATTTAAGAGCACTGAGCCCCTGTGAGGGGCTCTCCAAGCTGCTGTGCCCTAGGACAGTTCTCACTGGGAACTGTTTTATTCTTGGGGGAAAAGGGATTATATTACCTTGGAAGTTGCTTCCGATTCTAATGTCAGTGCATCTGAATTTCACGTCCACTCTGGAATGGCTGACACGGATGCAGCCCAGTGGACCCGCCTCGAGGTTATAGGACCAAGAGGCTGCTGTCCCAAGGTTTTCCTAAGGCATACATGCTGAGTTTAGGCTGTACTGGGATTAGAAACCGTTAAAGTAAAGATGATGCCCTACCTGGTGTGGCTCAGTGGATAGAGCAACGGCCTGCAGACTGAAGGATCCAGGGTTTGATTCCAGTCAAGGGCACATGCCCAGGTTGTGGGCTCCACCTCCAGTAGAGGATGTACTAGAGGAAGTTGATCAATGATTCTCTCTCATCATTGATGTTTCTATCTCTCTCTTTCCCTTCCTCTCTGAAATAGATAAAAATCGATTTAAAAACAAAAATAAATACAATAGGGATGGATGGTAATTTCCACACGCAGCACTTTCTAACTTGGAAAGAAAGTGTTCGTACTCCTGTGCTCTGCGTGCGCACATTTTCCCAGGCCGCATCTCCAGCGTGTTCCACTGTCTGGGAGGCTTCTCCTGGTTCCGAAACTGGTTCCAGGAACCGGTGCAGGAACCCAGGGTCCTGGTGCTGCTCCGTTAGAACCGCTCCCTTTCCTCCCACACCGTCCTCGCCCAGCAAACCCCAGCTCGGGAAGTGACGCTCACAGCACGTGTCCTTCCGACAGTACCTGGGCATTTCTCTCGTTGATCCTTTTAAACAGGATCCCAAACCGAGTGGGTTTTTTCTTCCTTTTAACTACTCAGATTGTTAGTGAGACTTGCCGCTTGCATCTCTGTGGTGTGCATTTTAGATCTCTGGAGTCACTGCACAGTGACCCCCAGAGGTCATTGGTGTGACCTTCTGCTGCTTTTCCAACTCGATGGCTTTCCTCCGGCTTAGTTCAGCTTTTAAGAGATCTCGGGGGGAAATACTTCAGTCCTTTTTACAAATTATTTCATTGTCAGGAGCAGCTTCTCCTATTTGTTATTAATGATAACCAACATGTGTCCAGTGCTCCCATGGCCTGGGTCCTGTTCTAAATGTCCTTCATATGTTAACTCCTCCAGTTCTCACATGCTGTTATTGCTCCACTTAACAGATGAAGAAACTGAGGCAATAACAGGTAGACAACTTCACCAGGATGCACAGTGGTCATGCCCCCACACACATTCAGGCACACTCGCCGTTGTCTTTATTAACATGATCTCCATTTTGCAAATGAACAGGTCAGGTCATTTACCCACAGCTGACACATGGCAGAGCCGGGCCTCAGAGCGACGAAGACTAAGCCCTCACCCGGTCCGGGGTGGGTCCTTTCCCCCATCGTGGCAGTGCCCTCCTCTCTGCTCACACTGTCGGTGAGCCACGAGGGAAACAGAAGGCAAATGGCTTGCCTTCAGGGAGCATGGACGCCGTTTGGAAAGAGATCAGCAATAGTAGAGACTAAGAAAAAACTCCTACGAAGTTAAGAGGAGACACTTTTAGAAATGTCTGTGGATACTGTAAAACCTAAATTATTAAGTATACAAATGGATGAAGCTGATCTAAATGTGTCAGAATGTTTGCCATATATTTTATGAACTAGTAAACCTTCAAGTAAGCACATTTCATAACTACCCTTTGCGTGCTCGCAGGTAAAGAGGGCCATAGGGACTTGCTTTAATAAATGGAAAGGAATTATGTAATTGGCATGCTGATCGTTAACAAATGGACTTGTATGGGAGGAAGAGCGCTGAAACCATCCTCACAAGGACTGTCGCATTTGTTTGTGCTCTGGGACAGTGTCTGCCACACTGCCCGTCCGCGTCACATATTTGTCACTAACGGTGTAATAGGCAGGTCTCCTCGGCGCTTCTCTGTACGAAGCATTGCCTCGGGCAGCTAGCAGACCCCCAGGTGCCGCTCATTTGTCCCCAGTGTCTGGGCGCCACGTACACAGGTTTACATGACGCAGCCCTGGGTTTATGCCTTAATTTGTATAATGTGTTTTAGGAAGCACAGAACGTACAAGTAGGTGAGCCTGCTGAGCCTCTTATTTTTAAATTACATTGTGAAAGATGTTTTCCAGACAGGTTAAAGGTTTTTTTTCTCTAAAACAAATGAGGTGCCATCTGAAATTATCCTTTCCTCGTTAGAGTATATTTCTCATAAATTTAGCAAAGGGAAACTTTAAATGCTACCTCACTGAAATGAGTGCAGTTCCAAAATAATGAACTTCACATTAATAATCATATGCTGTTTGGGTTCAAGAGGAACAATTTGTAAATGTTACTAGTTAGCGGCCCCCCAGCAGTGGGAGAGGTGAGGCCCGTCCAGGCCGTGACAGCCCTGGCTGGTGTCACCATGACCCAATCTGTCCCGAGCTGGTCAGCCAGAACCTCGGCCTTATCACTGAGTTACCCAAACCCAGCCTCTCCTGCAGCGTGCCGCCTGCGCCTGGCTCGGCCCAGGTGCTGCAGGTGTGCAATCTGTGTCCCAGAGCAGCTGCAGGCCACACCCTCTGCCGAGTGTCCTTTTTCTCCTGAAATGGGTTGTAATGCACTGGATGTGTTTTCAGCTTTCTAGTCCCTGAGCCCTACTTTATGGGTACATTGACGTGCTAGGCAAAAGTATTCATCCCATATTCTGACCTGCCTTCTTTGTTAAAGAAATATTCTGAATATCTTACTAGTATAAGAAAGAAAATTGAAGTACATCATTTTATAGCACAAGGTAGTTAATGCAGTCTTCTGTCAGTACTCAAATGTAGCCTTCCAGTTACAAGATTTAAGGATGACTTTTTCTTTCTCTTTTTTAAAATCTTTATTGTTCAGATTATTACAGTTGTTCCTCTTTTTCCCCCCCATAGCTCCCCTCCTCCCAGTTCCCACCCCACCCTCTGCCCTTACACCCCCCCAACTGTCCTCATCCATAAGTGTACGATTTTTGTCCAGTCGCTTCCCGCACCCCAAAACCCCTTTCCCCCTGAGAATTGTCAGTCCACTCCCTTTCTATGATTCTATTCTATTCACCAGTTTATTCTGTTCATCAGATTTTTTATTCACTTGATTTTTAGATTCACTTGTTGATAGATATGTATTTATTCATAATTTTTATCTTTACCTTTTTCTTCCTCTTCTCAAAGGATACCTTTCAGCATTTCATATAATACTGATTTGGTGGTGATGAACTCCTTTAGCTTTTTCTTGTCTGTGAAACTCTTTATCTGACCTTCAGTTCTGAATGATAGCTTTGCTGGGTAAAGTAATTTTGGTTGTAGGTTCTTGCTATTCATTACTTTGAATATTTCTTGCCACTCTCTTCTAGCCTGCAAAGTTTCTGTTGAGAAATCAGCTGACAGTCGTATGGGTGCTCCCTCGTAGGTAACTAACTGCTTTTCTCTTGCTGCTTTTAAGATTCTCTCTTTGTCTTTGGCCCTCGGCATTTTAATTATGATGTGTCTTGGTGTGGTCCTCTTTGGATTCCTTTTGTTTGGGATTCTCTGCGCTTCCTGGACTTGTAAGTCCATTTCTTTCACCAGGTAGGGTAAGTTTTCTGTCATTATTTCTTCAAATAGGTTTTCAATATTTTGCTCTCTCTCTTCTTCTGCCACCCCTATAATTCAGGTGTTGGCATGCTTGAAGTTGTCCCAGAGGCTCCTTACGCTATCTTCATATTTTTTGGATTCTTTTTGCTTTTCCTGTTGGCTGTTTTTTGCTTCTTCGTATTTCCAATCTTTGACTTGATTCTTGCGATTCTCTAGTCTGCTGTTGGATCTCTGTATATTATTCTTTATTTCAGTCAGTGTATGCTTAATTTATAGCTGGTCCTTTTTCATATGCTCGAGGGTCTCACTAAATTTATCGGCGGTCTCTAGAAAATTCTTGAAAAACCTTATAACCGTGTTTTTGAACTCTATATCCAGTCGTTTGGTTTCCTCCATTTCTGTCATTTGTGACCTGTTTCTTTGTCTCCACATTTTGGCTGCTTCCCTGCATTGATAGAGTGGCTTTCTGTGCTAGGTGTCCTATAGGGCCCAGTGGCTCAAGCTCCCCAATTATCTGAAGTGGACACTCGTGGTGTCCACCCTAACCCTAACCCTAACCCTTTGTAGGCTTTGTGCACAATCTTGTTGTAAGCCTTGATTGTTGTTGGTATCACTGGGAGGAATTGACCTCCAGGCCACTTGGCTGTGAGAATCAGCTGTGTCTATGGTGAGAGAACTTATGTGCTGGAGACACCCTTATGGGGCAAGACTTGCTTCAGTGGGGCTTTGGGCTCACCGAGCCTGCCCCCTGAGGGTGTCCCTTATGGATCTGAGGAATTATAATCTGGATGGTCCCACTCTGACCACTGGGTACATTGGCTCTTGGATCTCTAAGGAGGTGATAATTTAGCCTCTGCCTGAGGCTACCCAGCCTTATATGCAAAAGGCTCTTCTGGCAGCTTGGGTGCAGTGGGGTCTTGGGAAATCAGCAGGAAGGAGCAAACAGCTAAGGCTGATCCTCAGCCCAGCTCTAAGAGGCCCTGGGTCTCAGTGTCCCGAGGTAATCGCTGCAAGCACCTCCAAGAGAAAGCGGCTCTGGAGTTCCTCCCAGTGCCAGACAATCCAGCTTCTCCCTGTATGAGTCTGGATCCCCAGAAACTCGTCTGGAACTGGAGTTCAGAGCTGTCGGGAGCTTGTGACTCCCTCCGGATTGAAAAAGACAACTGCGTACTCAGTTGCCAGCCCTTTCTGCGAGCCCTTTCCGTGCGTGCCTCCGCACCTTTGCACTTTATTTCCGCACCTCCTCTGAGTCTCATTCTCTTTCTAGCTGTAGAAATTCCACTCAGCCAGCCTTCCTGTGGGTCTGGGTAGTGTCCGTTTTTCTTTTCGTTGTAGTTTTGAAATGGTTGTGCAAGGCAGCAATTTCAGGTGTTTACCCATGCCGCCATCTTGGTTTCTCCCAAGGATGACTTTTTCTTAACTGACTGATAGTCATCATAACTTTATCAAAACCTGGGAATTGGGAAAGAAATGAAAATGTAAAGTTCAAATAAACGGAAAATTAAAAGGAAAAATTAAAAACAAAGCAACTTCAATTTGGACTATTATGAAGCTAACTGTTGTAAATAATTAATGTTTTGAATTAAAATCAGTATCATTTGAAAGTTCCAACCTTCACTTACTCCTCTGGCTGATGCTTGTAACATCATCATCAGTGGCCTTTTAACTATGTCCGGGCCTTGGTCACGACATTCCTGGCCCACGGTGAGAAACACAGGAGTGGACTGCAGCTTTGCCTTACCATCAGCCGTCTTTTCAAATGTTTGTTTGAAGAGAAATGACCTGTGTAATCACACTTCACTGTGAGTAGCACCAAGTGACCTTTCAGAAGGAGCCTTAGCCACCAGGTGAGGCCGATCAGAGCTCTCCCTCCAGGGGGTGCCATTCCCACGCAGTCCCTTTTGGGCAGCTCAGGGCACAGCAGCCAGTCCAGGGAGAGGCAGGTGCTCACACCACCTTTGCCAGCATAACTCAGACTCTTACATTTCTTAACGGAAGAGATTTTTCTGTTGATGAGTTAAGATAATGCTTTATTACATTTGTTATGTCATGCTTTTTCTCATACTTACCTGTTGGAGAAATAAATTGGAATTCTGCCTCATAAAAGTAAAATTTGGCATATGACACAATATATAGTAAAAAGATAATTTCACTGATTAAAAAGTTACCTTATTAATATTGGAACAGTTGTGTCTATTCAGGGACATTCTATCTACTCATCGTTGGTATCAACAATCATCGTGGTTTTACCCACAGCAACCACATGAGTGATAGTCGTGTATTTCACCCTTTTCATGGATGAGGAAACTGAGCCTGGGACTGACAGGTAGCTCTCTAACGGTCACATGTGCAGGAGAAGGTTACAGAATTCCCCCGCACCTGACTGGGCACAGGTGTCCCAGGCCTGAGTCTGAAGACCCCTCTGGCTGGGGAGGGGCAGTGGACATGCACACAGCCACTGCCCCAGCAACACCCTCCTCATACTGAGCTCTCCTGCTGCATTTCTCTTCTGGGCCCAGCACCATTGCACATTGTCTACCTTCCTCATGCCGCGACCCTTAAATACAGTTCTTCATGCTGTGGTGACTCCCATGCAGTTCCTCCTGTTTTGGTGACCCCCAACGGTAAAATTATTTTCGTTGCTACTTCATAACTGTAATGTTGCTACTGTTATGAATCGTAATGTAAATATCTGATATGCAGGATGTATTTAGGCGACCCCTGTGAAAGGGTCATTTGACCCCCCCAAAGGGATCGTGACCCACAGGGTGAGAACCACTGGTCTAGACTGATTGCTTCGCCTCCCTTGTTCCCTGGATGTAAGCGCCTCCCCAGCCATTAGCACAGAGCTGGCGGGAGGCCCTGCAAGCTGCTTTCTGAGCCAGTGAAGACAGGTGTCCCCGACACCCTGACCCACCCGGTGCCCGGTGCCATGGATGGACTGAATGCTTAGAATTGTCTCTGGGAAGTGAAACTAAGGATCATCTTTCCATTTCTCTCTGCCGCTTTATTTTCTACATTGAGCTGGTATTACTATATAATTAAATTTTTAAAGGAGTTGGCTTTTATGACAGAATAAAACTAAAGGAGAAATGCTGAAGTCATTCTGTAAGGTACTTCTAGGTCTTTCCTTGTCTTCTACAAGCTTTGTGTAGTATTACTGCTCTTACATTTTGAAGACTTTTTTTAAAATGCATGTTGACGTAAGAAGAATACGGTGCCTGACATATCAGTTCAAAAACAAGTGATCTCCGTTTTCACAAACAGCGGGCTCGGAGGCCCTGGCTGCGGCGAGTCAGCCTTCATGTTGTGCCGCATTCGTGGTCGTCTTAACCACTCGTCCCTTCCCCTCTCAAGCACTGCCTCACGCGGCGCTGTGGCGTCAGCCTTTGGAGAAAGGTCGGGTTGAAAGAAGGTTTGGGTGTTGTTAATCCTCACTGGAGGATATTTCTCCATTGGTTTTTAGAGAGAGTGGAAGCAAGGGGGGTAAACAGGGAGGAACATCGGTGTGTGAGAGCCACGTCAATGGGTTGCCTCCTGCATGTGGCCCAAGCAGGGACGGGATCAAGCCTGCAACCGAGGTACATGACCTTGACCGGAATCAAACCCAGGACGACGCTCTAGCCACTGAGCCAGACTGGCCAAGGCTGGCAGGAGGTTTTTGAAATGTGACTTTTGTTTTTACACAGAAAGGATCTTACTTAAATGTGGTAACCTGTGAAGAATGCTCAATATCATTCGTCATTAGTGAAATGAAAAATAAAGCCACGATGATAACCACTACACATATATTGGAATGGCTAATGGTTTCTTAATTGACAATATCAAGGACATAGAGCAATTAGAAATTTCATACATTTTTTGTGGGGTTTCTTATGAGTTTAAACATGCACTTATTACTCAACCCAGCACTCTCATTCCTAGGGTTTATTTTTTTCAAGAGACATGAAACATATGTCCACACAAAGACCTGTATGCAAATGTTAGAGGATTTATTCATAATTGCCAAAACTGGAAATAACCCAAGTGTCACAGAATGGGATACTGCTCGGCAACAAAAGGGAACGAACTACTGATGTGCAACAATGTGGTTGGATTTGAAAAGCGGGGCTCCAAGCGGGAGGAGCCGCGCACAAAGGCTGCAACGCACGGCTCTGTTTAGATGGCGTCGGGGAAGGCCGAACTGTGGGAGCGCATCAGACCCGTGCTTGCCAGAGCTGCGAATGGGATGGCCACAAAACGGCAGCTTTCCGTCATGAGAGAGATATCCCATGTCTTGACTATGCTAATGGTTATGCTAATGATTATAGGACTGTCTATGGCTGTTATAGTATGTACATTCTAACTCAATAAACCCGACTTAAAATAATGTTATGTAGGCCCTTGTCTGGTAGCTCAGTTGGTTAGAACGTTGTCCTCAGACACTAAGGCACCAAGGTTTCGGGTTTTATCCCCAGTCAGGGCACATAGAAGAAGCCATCAATGAACGCATAAATAAGTGGAACAACAAATCGATGTTTCTCTCTCTCTCTCTCTCTCTCTCTCTCTCTCTCTCTCTCGTAATAAGTAGTAGATGGATAGATGGTTGTAAAGAGTGATGAACATCTTTGAATGCTTAGTTCTCTTATCGACAAATACGTTTATCATGATATGTAGCTAATTACCTATTGTGTGATTTGTGCATCATTTTTACTCTCTTGGGCATATGGAATAATACAGAGCCTTTAGTTAATGTTCATGGCAATTGCTGAGTGATTGAAACTGAAAAGCAAAATTCCCTATGAGAGAGGAAGCGTTTAATAGTTAACCAAAGCAGGAAGCTTGGACTGTGGGTGGTAACCAGCAAATGCAACTACGCTGGGGCAGGTGGAGTCTTCTCTGTGACCCTCCTGAAGTAACGATGGTGCCTGGAATGGAGTCTAGCTCCTGCTTCCTCTGCTGCTCGAGCCACTCCCAGTGGGCTGGAGTCTGAATTCGCTTGGTGACCAATTTCCTGAAGCTGGTGTGCCAAGATGAACCCACTTGAAAACTGGGAGCTCTTGGTCTTGGCTGCGAGGCCGTCCAGCTGAGGTGGGTGGCCCCGCATCTGCTGCCGCATTGTGCTGCCTGCTGCCTCCATCTGCTTTCTGTCAGAGCAAGTGCCAGCGAATCACTAATCTATTAGAGAAACATGAAATCAGAGTGCACGCTCGTCCTGGCTCGGCCTCTCTGGTGCTGCTTGGCTCACATGTCTGCTTTTTGTTTATTTCGGGGGGAAATACATGCTATCAAGTAGGCAAAGAGTCTGGGGCATGAATCATTTTCCACTCCTTCCCACACGTTTTAAAAAGGTTATGGGGAAAATCCTGTTAATGGTTATTGATAACAGTTGTTGGAGGTAAGAGTTCCTACCATTCAGAGGTGACTGCCCAGCACTGGACCGGTCAGTTTCTGCCTGTGCCCAACTACCAGCATGACTTACAGATGTCCAGACTGATGTCCAAAAGATTGAGTAACTTGTCCAAGTTGTGCCTCTAGGAAGCATCAGAACCGAAATCCAAACCCAGGTTCTAGAGCCCGTGCTGTAGTCACTGCTGCCCGAAGCCGTCGAAGCTGTTAGAACCCATTTTCCTGTGGGCAGCAGGACAGACACAGCCCCCAGGAGAAGAAGGGGGCTCTGCGTTTCTTCCACTGGATAGCAGCCACTGTGACTAGGACTTGTGAACGGACATGTGAATTGCCATGTGCCACATTCAGTGGCTTTCTGAGTACACGTGTGTACATGTGCCCGGCACAGCGGCTGTGCTCTAATGAGTGACCACCGAGTCCAGAGCGCTTCCTGCTCTGAGACAAAGTCCAGCTTCTGAGTTGAGCAAAGCCCTGAAACGCAGCTCCTCGCTAGTGCACACCTGACAGGGAAGGTCGGAAGCAAGCTGAAGGTGACAGCATCTCGTTCATTGCTCCTGTGTTCATTCAGGTACAGCCCAGCTGCCCACTGAACCCAGGTGCGAAGCCAAGTGGCGCACCTGTCAGGTCCAGCTGTGAGGGAGGTCAGCAAAATCGGAGCCTCCTTCCCCGATGAAACTGCCAGGGGCCTCATCTGCCATAACCACATCTAAACATCTGTTTTCTGAAATGAGTGAAGTGTCATTTCATTTCCTTCGAAAGCAAAGAGGACATATGTTTTCACTGCATAAAGTTTCTTAGCAAATGAGTCACCAAATGCGCACTGGGGAGGATGGAAACAAGCTAAAGAAATAGCATGAAAATATGAATTAATTTCATTTGCATTCGAAGTGTGAATGAGTTTCCTTATTTTCAATAAAGTGAGAGCCCTGGATAATAAAGAGGGGGGCCCCGGATATCACTGACGTCGTCACATCCTGTGGGAGCCGGGCATGTGAGGTCAGGAGGGGAGGAGAAGTCTTGTCTGCTCGTGGGAGTCTGGCTGCTGGGGCATTGGGGATGCAGGGGACCAGGCAGGACACTGCAGCCCGCCCCCAGCTCTGCGTCCCTCACACCAGGGTGGTGAGCAGAAGGAGCCCTTTCCTCCAAGGTGGTGACGGGAAGCAGACCTTCTGTGTGGTCCTGTGGGGTGAGAGATTCAGCAGCAACTTAAGAGCTTTTTATAAAGATGGTGGAAATTGATGAGCAGTGAATGTTTTTTACTTTTCCTTGAAACAGTGTAAGCTTGGTTATTTCTGTAAAGGCAGAGTAGTTTTCTCATGGAAAGGCAGCTGAATTTGAGGAAGCTGGCCAGGAGAAACTGGCTCTGGCCCTCGAGGGGTGCACGTCAGCCTGACCTGTTCCTTCTGGTCCCTTTCACTGTCCGCTGCTGACATTGCCAGTGCCTCACTGCTCCTTGTCGGCCTTTCCTCAGCCTTCCAGAGGATGGGCAGGGTCAAGGAGGTGATTTAGCAGGTCACTCTGTGCTGCGGGACCCTTTGCTAGCCTGTCCCAGGATTGGTCTGCAGCAGCCGTCAGCAAAGTATAGGCTGCTTTGGCCCGCTGCTTGTATTTGTGAATAAAGTTTTATTGGAACACAGGCAGGCCCAGTTGTGTATGCATCGCCTGTGGCAGCTTAGTTGTGACAGAGACAGCCTGGCCCACGAAGCCTATCCAGCCCTTTACAGCGAGAGTGCTGGCTGTGGTGTGCGTGGACGGTGAGCTTCGTGCCATCTGCAGCAAGTCAGGCACGCAATGGACAACCATAGAAAGTGCATGTGATGCACCTGGCGCACAGCAAGCAGCCGATGGTGTTGGGAACTCTGCATTTCTTGCAGATTTTCAGGGGGATGCAGCTTCCTAGTGTGGACTTGAGAACACCTGGTTTCGTGATTACAAAGATACTGTTACATCAGTGTAGTTTTTCCTTCTGCACCTGAGCAGCCACACTTGGCGCCACACCGCGCGCCACACCGCACGTGCCTGGGCTCTGAGCTGCAGTCACAGACTGCCTGGTGCCAGCCTGGATCCTGCACCCACCAGCCACGTGGCCCTGGACAAGCTGGAACGCCCTGCACCTCGGGCACCCCATCTCTGGAGTGCAGAGTCAGTAATAGGAACCTCCCCTGCTTGATGGGAGGATTAAGTGAGTTATGCAAAGAACTTGGGCCTGAGTTTGGCACCTAGTAAATATCAGGTTTCTGCTCTTACTGTTCCCAATCAAATCCAGTTTCTGCCGCAAAACCTAGAGAAGTTCGTCATCTCCAGAATGACGCACAGTCCTGCGCGGTGGCCTCTCCCCCGGCACGCCTCCTCCCAGTGACTCTCTGGCCTGTCCGTGGCCTCTTCCATCCATGCCCTCACCCCTCCTCTGCCATATTAAACCCCTACCGTATGTCATAGAGCCCCAGCAACTCTTCAAGCAGTCGGTGTTAGAGAGGCGTGTCTGTTTTACAGAGAAGCGAGTGAAACAATAACAGCGGACCTGAAGCCACACACTCGAGCTGCCCCCTCCCAGGGCCTCCCGCGCGGGCTCCTGATGCAGGCCCCACCGACAGGCCTCGCTCAGGAAGGCCTCGCCAGCCGCTGCCCTGGAGCGCCTTGTGTTCCCGAGCACACTTCCTCTTCGCTCTCCGCTTCTCACTGTGCACTGGCTTTCTGTTTTACTTTTACGTGTTATTTTTCCTTTCCCTTGCTACTCCACCACACACACACACACACACACACACACACACACACGCTTAGATTGTGAGCTGCCTGGGTGCAGGAGCATAGAGAGCCTTGTATTTAACTCAGTATCCCCTGTGCCTGGAACATATATGTTGTATGGGTGAGGCTATACTTCCGGAAAGTGGTGGAACACTAGTTCTTGATTGTGAACATCTGTTGTATTTCAGCAGTTACTTATTGGGAAGCAGCATATTTTATTGGTTAATTGCATGAGTTACAGAGTCACTTTGCTTGGACTTGAATCCAGTTATCAATGGAATTGTGGTCGTGTCTGTATTCCACACAGTTATCAGAGAAATGAGGGAAGTCACTGACGCAAAGCCTTGCCAGTGCCTCGTTCGCAGTGTGGTTCAGCAGGTGTTGCTGCTGGGGTGGCGGTACATGTGCCTTTAATTGAGTTGGGTTTAATGTATGTACATTCAATCAAAAAAAAAAAAAGCAAAACCATTGACATGGAGCCCGGGCCATGGCAGCTGCATTCTCCCCCAGGCGCCTGTGCCCGCATGTGAGCGGGGTGGGGTGGGGATGGTCGGAGCTCCTCATCTCAGGTCCTGCTGCTCCCAAGTGTCACCACCTCACTGTGTGGAGTGTCATGCCACCGCTTGAAACTGTATTTCGTAAGACCTGGCAACAAGCACAAACCAGCCACTCTACTGGTGCTCAAGCCAAAAAAAGTGTTCCCTGCACCCAAGGAAAACGGACTGTGCTGGACTCACGACGAGGTTCCGAGTGCTCTCCCCCTTCCCCCCGGGGTGCTTCGGAGGCTGAGCTTGGCTCTCTATGCGCCTGTCTTCCTGTCTTCCACGCCATCTGGAACCCTCCATCGGAACTGGTTGCGGCCCCACAGTCCACTGCCGGCAGAGGGGCTGGAGCAGTGGCCTGGGTTGAAGGGCAGGAATGGGAGGTGTGGGGGACGGAGCAGCCTTGGCGCCAGCATCCCTGGCCTGTACATGGATGAGTTAATGATTAGCCTGGATTTGCCCTCCATGCCGTGCTGCCCTGGGTGGCTCCTGCCTCTGGAATGTGCAAAAAGAGCATGTTTGAGGCTGCCCGCCTCGCAGCACCCACAGGGAAGGGTTAATACAAATGACTAATGTTGTGTGTTGATCACGGTGTTGGACGGGAAGTTTCCAGTGAATGTTTCTCAAGTCCAGATAGTAAAGGCCCTAATGTGTGTTTGCTTGCTTTTTGTTTAGGTAACTACTCCAGACCCCCAACATATAGTGGGGTGCCCAGTGCAAGCTACAGCGGCCCAGGGCCTGGTGTGGGCATCAATGCCAACAACCAGATGCACGGGCCAGGGCCAGGCCAGCCGTGTGGTGCTATGCCCCTGGGACGAATGCCATCAGCCGGGATGCAGAACAGACCGTTTCCTGGAAACATGAGCAGCATGACCCCCAGCTCTCCTGGCATGTCTCAGCAGGGCGGGCCAGGAATGGGGCCGCCGATGCCGACCGTGAACCGTAAGGCACAGGAGGCAGCCGCCGCAGTGATGCAGGCTGCTGCCAACTCAGCACAAAGCAGGTATGCCGTCGGGGCGGCGGTCTGGTATGTGCGTGAACGGGGCTGGGCACTGCACGGTCCCCGGGCCACACGGGGGCAGAGCAGTAGCAAGTGGTTTTGCTTGGCCGGGAGGCTCAGAAAAACAAATGACAGACCAGTTCTCTGAGGCACCAAAGAAGGAGTCTGAGTGGTGGGCAAGTCGGTGTGGGGCAGCCCCCCAGAGTCCAGGCCTAGGTGTGGCTGGGGTTCCCTTTAACATGGCCAGGTTTGCACAGGACACCTCAAGCCTGTAAACTAGATAAAATCTAAAACATTGAAAAAGAACATCCCCCGTTGGCTCCCCCCACCATAAAATGTTTATGACAAAGAAACTTCGTACACATATGTGTATTGTGTGTGTTTGTCTAAGTGTGTATGTGTGTGAGATTCATCTTTCATATTCTTTTATTTTTCTGGGCATACCTGTCTGTCCAAACCAAAATGAGGTTAACACAAAGGTAATATTTCAGGAAGTTTAATTTGATCCAGGAGGATTTTATCCTCAATTATTTGATTTTAATCCTGATTTTAAAATTAATTCATGAAGTAAATACTTGACCTGGATAAAAGTAACATTGAATTTAAAAATTTGGAGGCCAAAGTGAATGTTTTCAGAGAAGCACCTATATATATGTTTTATGTTTAACTTATGCTAAAGTTCATTTAAAATAAAGCAAATTAAGCCCACTGGTGTGTCTCAATGGTTGAGCATCGACCTGTGAACCATGAGGTCATGGTTGGATTCCCAGTAAGGGCACTGCCTGGATTCCCAGTAGGTGGCGTGCATGAGGCAGCCAATCAATGATTCTCTCTTATCATTGATGTTTCTATCTCTCCCTCTCCCTTCCTCTCTGAAATCAATAAAAATATTTTTAATTTTTAAAAAAGCAAATTGAAAAATATGTATGAAAATAGGGTACCTTGAAGAAAAGATAGAAGGTTCTGATTTTTTTTGCAAAGGGAGATAAAAGCGTGCATGTGCGTGCGTGTGTGTCTAAATGTGTCCCTTTACTTTTCCTCTGAAGCTATTTGGGAGTGTTAGGGACCCCTCTGATCTTACTGTTCTCTCCAAATAATAAAAAATTTCCTTTGAGGAATCAAAATGAAAACCACTCATTCTCCATCTCTCCTTCTCTCTCCCCTCGCTCCTCCCCATCTCACCATCTCTCATCCCCATTACAATTAGAACCTCCTCTACACCAGCAGTGTACCTCTAACCCAAACCTGTGCAGATTCAGGGGATGTTTTAATGAACCTGTCTGTGAGGATTGGTTTGACTGGTATTTAAGTAGGAAGCACTTGATTGAATTGGATTGGAGGCCTTGGCTAGTGATCTGAGAAGAAGATGACCATAGAGATGCTGATTAGGAACCCCTGCTATGCTCCCTCCCGGAGTCAGTTCATCTGTCACTTTGCGGAAAGGCAGGAATCACTGTCATCCATGCATTTTCCTTCTATTTGCAATCGGGAGACCATTCCAGCGCCTGCCTGCAGGTGCCACCCAAGTGAGCCTCTGGGAGTTTAAATGGACTGTATTTTTTACCAAAGTCAAAGCTGTACTTCAGAACTGAACTGAGATGAGATCTGAAAATCTTACTCTGTTCTCTCCTTCGTCCTGCCCCCCACCCCCAAGGAAAGTTCCTCGTTCCACTGCAGGCAGCTGCATGGTACAAAGAATTACACCGTATCTGTGACCCTCCACACCTGTGTGTGGAAGTGACAGGTGGACAGGGATGTTCATACTGTCGACAGAACAAATCCAAAGAAGTTGTTCTTCTGTTCTGCTTTAGGCCACCATACATTAGGTCGCCTGCTTATCCCAGCCAGTCTGGGGCTGGCGGACGCCCCCTGTTTTCTTCCCAGCACCCCAACTATGGCAACTCTCAGGCTCCCATGATGCACCAGCCTGACCAGTACGGGTAGGTAGCAACAGACCCTGACTCGCTGGGGCCCTGGGCAATTTTAAACTGTTAATGAGCGTGCCATGTGGCTGCAGAAGTAACACCCAAAATGAAGTGAAAGACCTCAGGACGTCCATCTCAGAGGGCTGTCTTTTTGTTTGTTCCTGTTCGTTTTGTACCGTTTTCATTACCGGCACTGTGCTGGTTGGGTAGCAGCCTGCATGCTGTCCCTGATCTGTCTGCATGGCTATCGGCACGGCTTCTTCCCTCATGCCTGAGACGAATCCACATTTTCTCTGCGGAAAAGTAGTGAGATGACCTGCTCTGGTGTCATTCCCCCACTGTTGTCGTGTGTTGTCAGTTATTTGTGTTGTGTTATCATCACCGACCTGCGCCTGCGCACCCTCAATGCCAGGCACAGTGGCCGCCTTTGCACAGAGAGTCCCTGGGAAAATAAAAGCAGATAATCCTACACAGAATTTTCTCTCTGAACACGGTGTGGCATATTATCAATTACAACACAGGAATTACAGACAGCAACAAAAAGGGTCTCTTTCCTACCAGAAAACTAATATCAGCCTACACTATCTTAGATTAGGAAATGTTTTAAAGTATGCTATTACTTACAAAGCAAAAATTATGATCGATATATTTTATAGTAATGTCAGATTATCCTACGTAGATTGAATCATGTGCACTAGTTTCTATAGAAACATACCACATTTTTGGTTAAAGTAGGAAACGGTCGGCTAACTTTGTTTAAGGACTAAATTCATGCAATATGCTTTCACTAGTTACGAATGGGCGATGGAGAGCTTTTTAGTAGTTTTTACATTCAGATACATTTATTTAGACAGCGAGAGCAAATTGTAAGTTTGCAATTGAGAGTTCTAAATCCTGTCAACATGGTCCTAAACGTGGACCAACAAGTAGAAAATCCTATAAACATAATCCTAAAAATGCAGAAACAGGTAGAGGACTGGATGAACACACATTTTGGGGAAATTGTCTTTTCCTCTTTGCCTTCCTTGTGACACCTTCAAGGTCACTGCTTGAGCCCGTGGGAAGGTGGCCATGAGGAGAGAAGAGCATTTGCATCAGCTGCTAATCCGTAGGATCTGTGCTTCCCACCTCGGGAGCCCTATCTGGCCCCACGCAGCTCCTCACTTGTGCCTTGCCAAGCCACATTAAGCAGCTGTGTGAAATGAATTTGAATGGCAGGCATCAGAGTGCAGTCTCCTCCACTGGGGCAGAAAATCAGTGCTGGTAACCAGCACGTGGAGCTGGGTCTGCACTCCAGCCAGCAGCCCCCGGAGAGCGTCCTAGAGCATAGAACCAGGGGAGGGAGATGTCTGGTTTCCACGCGGGTCTGCGAGAGGCTTGGCACAGGCGTGGCTCCGCAGCCCCGCCCCATTAGCTCTGAATTTTGTATTTCATGTCTACGGCATTCTTTCCACAGAAGAAAGACACCCTGTTTCATTTCTATTTTAAGTCATCCTTCCTTTGCGCTTTGCAATACCCAAAACCTCTTGTGGGGTTTTGTTGTTGTTTTGTAAGCAGAGCTTGGCTGTGAGGAAACACGTGGTGCGGCGTGCTTGAGAGCTGCAGCTTCGGGAGTTGGGTTTTTACACACTTTCGAGTTACCTAACAGCTCATTGCAGCAAACGCCTGTTGGTGCTGTTGTCTTTGTTTCTGCATTGACTGCTGTCAGGTTCAAGTTCGGTGGGCAGTTTGAAGAGCCAGTGTTGATGTATCCGTCTCTTTGGGAGGGGAAGCAGGGTTCCCAGTTCCTTATGGTGACTCTTTCTCAAGTCAGAATCCCCAGGGGCTGGAGGCAGGAGAGAGGCTGAGAAAGGACTGGGTGGCGGAGGCGGGCAGTGAGAGAGGCAGTGGGAAGAGGGGGCTCCTCTAGATGAGGGTGTGGCGGGTGTGGGCCCGTGGAGAGAACACTGGGGAGCTAGCTGTCCACTAATTGGAAGCCGGTCCGCTAATTCCTTCTTTAAAAGGCAGCGCCAGGTACGACATGCGCCACATGGAACAGGTCGAGGATTCTGTAGATAAGTTGTTTATTATTTTTCCCCTTTTGAACAAAGAAATCCCTCATTTTGGTTTATAATCAGTAGAATGTGGTGAATCACATTGTTCAGATACTAAAGCCGAGTAATAGTATCCAGTATATGAAATTAACAATTTATATCTGTTCAGGACTCTTCCCCCCTGCACACTGATAGACCTTTTACTCTGAAAATACTTTTAAACCTTTTCTAATTAATGTAATAATCTCTTGGAGTAACGAGAAACAGTGCTGATCAGCCTGGCCCCAGCGTTGTTCTTGCTTTGAAAGTTAGCTGTGTCTGGCTGCCTTTGACTGGGACCCTCCTCTCTCAGGGCGGGGTGACTGGAAGAACTTTTTCTTTTCAACTTTCAGGCCTTTTCTGCAACATTTTTACCCAGTTTTAAATAGTGTTTTTGCTTAAACTAAGTAACTTTGTTGTGCAAGTCCACATTTTGTTCAGGAAATCTGTACAATTTTAGGAGGTGTTTTAAGTTAGAAATGACTGTGTTTATATATTTCCCAATACTATAGCTCTGGACATTCTTTTTAGAGGGTTTTACAAAATGTTGCTGTGGCAGAATCCATGAGCTAGAGATCCCAGGCCCACATTCTTTGTTTCCAGCCAACACACTGGTCCATTAAAGGTGCAGGAAGTCTGTGCACCTGCTTAGTCCAGCCCTCAAGCATCGCTCAGGGAAGTTCACCGCCAGGGCTGCCAAGCCCCTCAAGGTTCCAGGCCCACCTGCTCCTGTCCCTGAGGTGGGTCTCTCCGCTGTCCTTGCGCCCAGAGGGGAGGCCACTCCTGTCGCTGGGAGGAATCGCCCCTTGGTCAGTCGTTGGGACCTTTGTTAATGGCATGATGATCTCAAGACGAACTTTTTAAGTGAAGATCTTAAAGGCAGTTGGAAAGGAGCCCTTTTTCTTTCTGTGGAGACGTCAAAAGCAGCTCATCTTTCTTCCATGAGGGACAGTGGATGCCATTTTTTCAAGACCGAGAAACTGTGCCATCAGCCTGTTGCCAGAGGTCAGTGGAAACTGTGCCAGAACCCAACGAGGCTGGGGTCAACCAGGCAGGCAGCAGGCAAGCTTGGGACCCACTCGGACCCCATCGCTTTCGTCCACACCCTGAACTCCAGGCAGCCAGTGCCGGGCAACCGCAGGGAAGTGCCAATGTCCAGTCTCGGAAGCATCTTCTAAAGGGAGACTGAGCTCATTTCTTTCAATTGTCAGTAAACAGCTTGTAATAACAATAATAATAATCAAACCAAAGTCACACGTGGAATGAGGGGACGTCTTAATTATCAGTTACCAAAATTCAAGGCCAGAGGCTTTTGCATTTTCTTCTCACCCTGGGCCTCTGCTTCCTGGGCTGTTTGTTCTGGTTGCTGAGAGGGGTCAGTCCTTACTTTAGGGGTGACTCGCACATTCCCCGCGTGGAGGCAGAGGAAGTACTGGATCTTGGAATCTGACAGCAGGTGCCACTGTGGCAGAGCTGAGAATGGGACCTGTGAGAAGCCTGCATGAAGGAGTTAACGAAAAGGGGGAGATGTTCCCATATCACGGGCTTTTGGGAACCCCAGGAGGGCATATGCAGCTTCCTCCATACCTGGTGGCATTAGGTCAGCAGGTGCAGGGGCAAGAATGGAGACAACCAGCAGGAAAGCTTCAGACACGGAAAGGCTATGGGCAGCGCCACCTTACAGAGCCCTGTGGGCACCTCCACCTTACAGAGCCCTGTGGGCACCACCACCTTACAGAGCCCTGTGGGCACCACCACCTTACAGAGCCCTGTGGGCACCATCCCCTACAGAGGCCTGTGGGCACCTCCACCTTACAGAGCCCCATGGGCACCGCCACCTTACAGAGGCCTGTGGCAAAGGGGCCAGGAGATGTTCTACTCAGAGTGACCGCCCATCATTGGCTAGAGAGGGACGTGGAGAACATCTGGCAGCGATACACTGCCCATCGCGCAGACGGGCTTTGCCAGGGAGCTGTTAAATAGCATTCCCTTCGCCCAGGCTCCAAGGGGAAAAGGAAACTTAAATGTACAGTCAGTTTCCAAAGGGCCAGGGGTTACTAATTCACAGTTGGAAAATGACTAAATCGCACCCATCAGCTTTTCATCAGGGAACAGGCTAACTGGAGAGGAGGTCACGTTCACAGCCAGGGAGGGTCTTAGAGAAAGACTCAAAGTGCTGGGAGGGCATTCCCACAAGGCGGCAAAGGGGAACGGAAGGACCCCACTGTCCAGGCTGGCGTTTCCATCCACCTCCTGGTGTTGCCTCTGGGAGCTCTGAAGCGCCGTGCCGAGCCAGGCTTGTGGCCTCTGTGCCTGTCAGCAGTCCGTGACATCCACGATTCAGCCTCTGCACGCCGCCACCTAGGGGACACCGTGATGCCTCTTGTCATTCATCACCCCATCCTGTCACCTCCTGATCTCATGTAGCTCTTCCCTATCCCACGCCTGGGTCCCCAGCACCGTCCTCTCCTACCTAGACTGTCAGAGCCACACATCCCATCAGCCCTACATCCCTTCTTCCCACCCAGCATCCTCCCATCCACAGTCAGAGAGCAAACAATGCCTTTGAAATGCACGTTCCTTCTTGCCCTTCTCCTGCTCACAAACTTCTGGTCTCTTAGGGTTCAGACCAGACCTCAGAGAACCCTGGCCTTGTGTGATATGGCCCTCCCCACCCTCTGCTCTCATGTCTTACAGTCCCTCCCCCACCACTACCACCAGCTGTCCCTCCCCGAGGCAGAAAGGCCCTCCTTTCCTTCCCACCCATGGGCTCCCTTTGGGCCCCTGGGGACCAGACAGGAGGGGAGGACTCATGCCTTCCTCAGGGAGCTTCCCCAGCACCTACAAGGCCTTTCACCACAGCCGGGGCCCTTGGCGCTCACTGTGCTTGTTGTTTGTTTGGGCGACTACTGTGCCCCTTGCCCTTCCACCCACCGCTGTCCTAAACCCCCATCTGGAATAAATGATGGGGACTATCAGCTAGATAGGAGTTGCTGATGGATCTACTTATTTCCAGCATGTCTCCCTGAGGAAAGGCTGTAAAAGTGTTTTCAATAGCACGGGCTGTGTATTTTCACAGGACTCTGCAGTCAGGAGTCACGGGCATCCTGTTCTTGGTCTTTGGTTTGGTGACAGAAGCACTGTGCCTTCGGGATGGATTCCTCCAGCACTGGTGCGGAGGTGACAAGATCGCTTTGCCGCCGGAGCCGCAAGTGCCTTTGTTCACAGTGTGCTGACGGGTCAGCCGCACGGAGAGGGCCGCTGGGGCAGCTTCTTCTCTGTGTCGTTTTAGAGACATAGGGAGTGGTTTTCCCTTTCCAGATATTTGATTGAAAATAACCTCAACTGAAGGTGTCCAAGGACCACTTAGGAAGAGGCATGGTGTGGCGTGATGAGAAGTCTGTGTCGCCAGTGGAGCGCACTCAGGTGAACATGGTTTGTGTTGATAGAAGACGTGAGGTAGGGCCTGTGTGATGTGCGTGGACCGTCAGCTGTCTCCAAGGACACGTGGCTGGAGTGGACTTTTCACATTGCAACTCCCTGGTCCGGTGGCCCTTAGGTTTGAGTGAAGGAGGGCCCCAAAGCCAGTGTTTGCCTGGCTCGTTCCTTTCCTGCTCCAGAAACTGGCATCACGAGGGACAGTCACATGGACAGCACTGGATGTCGGCAGTCACGCCCCATCTGATTGAGCAGGCGCTGCTCTCTATTCATTAGGAAAACCCTCGAGTTATGTTTTCGATGGATATGCTAGAACGGTTCGGAGTGAAACCTCTCTCTGTGTGTCTTTGCCTCTGGATTTAAGTAAAGTGGCTTCACTCCTGTAGTGTTTGTTTCCAAAGCACTGTGTGTGTCCCTGCTCTTCTCCAAGGGCCTGTGTCAGAATCTGGTCCTTTCCAGGAGAGTTCCACTTCCCTGGGTCACCACTGGAGAGTGCTGGTGATGCTGACACGATGTTGCCTGCACACTTCCTTGGAAGCACCACGGCAGCCAGTTTAGTTTTACATGTTACTGTAAGTGACTTAAAAACAAGATATATTTAACTTGGCTGGTTTGGCTCAGTGGATAGAGCGTTGGCCTGTGGACTGAAGGGTCCTGGATTTGATTCCAATCAAGGGCATATGCCTGGCTTGTGGGCTAAATCCCCAGTAGGGGCCTGCAGGAGACAGCCGATTAATGATTCTCATCATTAATGTGTCTCTCTCTCTCTCTCTCTCTCTCTCTCTCTCTCTCTCTCTCTCTCCCCCTCTCCCTTCCTCTCTGAAATCATTAAAAATATATTTTTTTAAAAAAACAAGATATTTAGATGGGTTTCACTTAATGATTTTAGCTGCCAGCTTCAAGCTCTAGTGGGAAGCAGTATTCATTCCACCTTCCGAGTGGACGCTGGCAAATCTCTTTAAAACTTGTTTGCCTCTGGCTTTTCCCCAAACCAGGCCTTTGTTGGCAGCTGAACGTGTGATGTTTGAGAACTCTCCAAAGTGTCTGAGGGAGAACCTGTAAAGGTCACTGTGCACATGGGCTGAGAGGCAGGACGAGGGGCACTTACAGGAAGTGCATCTGCAGCCCACGGCCTAGTCATCATTACAGTAGCCTGGTTCTGTCATGGGACGACAGATCTTCAACCCTCACCTCTCATCCCATCCAAAAGCCGATTTAAACACACTTGTGGCTCTTCTGCAGGTCTGTGTGTTCAAATGACAACCCCCCACGCTGCACGTGGACGTGGACAGCGGGGGCGAGGGGGCTGGCTATGTGGACCTGGCCGCCATGAACGCAGGCCCATGGTCAGCACCTATGGTTTGTGAGCAGCACCTAGCAGTCATTTCCACAGCGCACAGCCCAGTACCCACCTTCGCAGCATAATCACTACAAAACATTCTTTTTCACCATTTAACGAATTCCCTCCCCGGCATTTTGGGCATTCGCTGTAGGTAAGGATCTGTGGCATCAGGGCAGCGGCAATTGGGACAAAACCTGTCTGTTCCCTTCAGGCCCAGTGGTTCCTGAGCCCAGAGGCCTGGGTTAGGGTTTGACAGGGTGTGTTTCCCTCGTCTCCGCTTGTATTTTTGCCTGGTTTGCTTTGCTTTGCCTGCTCCTGTTTCCTTTGCAAAGAGAAAGTGTCTGGTTAAGTACATTCTTCGCCTTCGCTTCATTCAGACGTTGCCAAGGACTGAAGGGGTGGTGAGAGCAGTCCCTGGAAGGAGGGCTGACTTCCGAGGCTGTTGGGTCCTGGTGATGGTGGCCAGCCCCACCACGTAAGAAAGCTTGTTGTAGTGGCCACAGAGACTCGTGTGAGCCCCTCCACCATGAGCTGGAGAGCTCAGCCTGGTCACCGAGGCCGCCACCTTGTCTTCTGCACAAAACACGTCTCAATCTCCCCAGCTCAACGGGATGCATTGCAAGCTCTTGTGCAGGGTTACGCCATCCTGCTTGTTCAGAATCACCAAGAGTCTTGGCAGTAATTTCCAAAGCCACAGTGAGGAGGACTTCATCCGCGGGGACGAACACTCGCTCTCCCCGCAGCGAGACAGGCGGCCAGGTGCCCGGCGTTCCTGAGGAGACACACTTCCCTCTGCTGCTTCTCTGCCCGGACACCCGGAGGCTGCGACACACAGGACAGACTCCTTCCCAGGAGCAGCGTCCGCGGGCTGTTCATTACCTCCACCACCTCCCATGGTGGCCACCGCGCGGAAGGGTGCCTCCAGGAGACCCAGAGAAGAGCACCATTCTGATGTAGCTTTCTCCAACCACAGATGAGTCCACTGGACAAATAGGAAGTTCTCCAAGAGGCCGCCGTGTGGCATTGCACTTGTCTCCTAAGTGTTAGCAATGTCAGAGGCTTTGGTAGACAGTGTGGACCACCGCCTAACACCTGTTGTGGGGAGTTCGCCTTCCACCACTTACTAGCTGGGTGCCTTTAAGCAAGTTTTTTAACGTCTCCGATCCCTTGGGTGTATGTGAGCATAATTCCACCCACCCTCCTCCAGGAATTTAAAAAATGAAATGTGTAAAGTGCCTAGAAAACATGTTTTGCATATTTGCATGTGCTTCACAGAGTGTTCATGTTAAAATCATTGTCAGTCCCACCGTATTTACATGCAGAAGCTGAGGTCCCGAGAGCCAGCACGATTTGTCCCCAGATCCTAGGGACGGTGGAAGTCATCGCAGTGACAGAGTCACCACCCATGGCTGTTTAACCAGACTCTTGAACTGTCAGCCTGGCTTACTCGGACCATTGCAGGCAGCACCTGGCACCCAACACAGACATTTACATCTTTAGTTTTTTATTTTAAAGGTATTTTTTAAAACCTCTGTAATATCTATGTTCATTATTTTGTGATTGAAAAGGGGTAGTGCAGACTGAAAATAGCTACACTAAGAGAATAGTACATTGTTTTTCATTAATGATTATATTCATCTTTAAAGGACATCTTTAAAACATTTTTGTTATTAGATATTAAGAGCCAATAAACGATGGTTTAATAGAGGTGGAGGGGGTAGAAATCATAATTCATTTGGAACAGACAGGCAAAGTGGATTTTTCCTTTCCTGTTAGCTTTACTTCTAAGTGTAAATATTAATGACCACATTTTTTAGAAATTCTTTAAAGGTACCGTATAAAGAAAAGCTTGACTACAGTGTGGCGTCTTTTAAAGAGTTTGCCACATTGCCATCATCTTCTTTGCAGTAATTTTCCTGGGAGAATCAAGCCATCTTGCTGCTAAAACCCTCCTCCCTCACCACTCCTTTCCCCCAATCACCTGCAGTGAATGAAGTGACATTCGCCTCCTTTAATCAAACAGACCTCCTTTGCACTTTGCAGGAGTGAAGAGGTTTGTCTCTCAGAGCGTAGACACAAAACTAACCAAACTAAGTCACCAAAAGATAAGTTCATGAATCCACGCGCCGTGGGGAAGGGTGGCCTCAGGATCGGAGCCTGAGAGGGACGCTGACAGCCGGTCTGGGCAATGAAGGCCTCCTGCTGCTGGAACCCTGCGGGACGAGGGAGCCGGCCGTTCACTGTGGGCTCTGGTAGAGGAACCTGGTGTGTTTGTAACAGCCCTGAATCTCAGCGTGTCAAATAGGAGGGTAGAAGGGATTTTGGAAATGCTCGCTCTCATAGTCAGTAGATCAGAAGATTTAAGTCAATGGATTTCTTTTTAAATAACCTTCCCACCCTGCCTATCTGCTCTGCATTTCTTGACTTCTGGTTTTTGAGGGAGCATGTTAAGTAATGTTCATAAAGAGCCAGCTCTTTTAAATGGCAGTTAATTTTGCTTGCTTTTGTAATTCCTGTTATTATTCCACATTCCCCCTTTCTTGCTTATATAATTCCCATATAAATCTCGACAGGCTTAAAAACGGAGCATTTATTTGTGAAGTCTATATGATTTGGAATTTTAGGTAGTGCATTAAATAACTACTTAGCAATAGAGTTCAGCCTCTCTCTCCAGAAAATATATGATTTCAAGCAAACATGGACCATACTAGGCCGCCCCTTGCATAGATGCACCCTGAGAGACGGCCAACAGGGCAAGCCCTGCCGGTGCACGGTCAGTGTACAGATGCATGTGCTTTCTCTTCTCACAGGCAAGGCAGCTTCCCGGGCATGAACCAGAGCGGACTCATGGCTTCCAGCTCTCCCTACAGCCAGCCCATGAACAACAGCTCGGGGCTGATGAACACGCAGGCGCCGCCCTACAGCATGACGCCCAACATGGTGAACAGCTCCACAGGTAACCTTGCCACCGGCCGAGGCCGCCCTCCCCTCTCCTAGGCGCGCCCGCGGGCTGCACCTCGCCTGCTCCAGCCTCCATCTTCCAGTGAAGTGGGGAAAACACTGCTTTCTGCTTCTTGGAAACCAGCTCAGTCTACTTACCGTTTTCAGACTTGAGGATTATATTTCATATAACTTAAGTGAACATAGGTCAGTGACATTCTGGGGAGGGGGGCATTCTGGAAGTATTGGGCAGCCCCCACCGTGTCCGTTCCCACTTGGTGGTGGCAGAGGCAAATGTGAACATCCTGCTTCAGAGGAAACAGCTGAGGGCAGAGTGGGGTCCCTTTCTTCCTTAGGGAAACTCGCCTTAAATGTCTGCATGGGAGAGTGCTCTTTGCAGATTGTGGAGAAATTATATACTTTGCTAAAGAACTGTTTTAAATTTTTAGGATGTTTACATCTTTCAGCCCACTTTATGACCTCAACAGCTTTCTTACCAAATCCCATCGGATTAGTGCAATAAGCGGATTGCGAAACTAGCAAGAATGCCCAAACCTCGGCAGATGTCCCTGTTCTCAGATGCCTCAGGCCTGAGCCACCTCTGCAAGCCTCCTGCTCACCCAGGGAGCCGAGTGCTGGGCTTGCGCTGAGAAAGCTGGTGGCTCACCTGACCCGTTGCTTTCTCCCACCTGGGGGAGTGAGAGCCGCCCTGTGTGTGGGAGCCTCCGGGAGCGAGTCGGGCTGGAGTGGCGTCGGTGCTGGGTGCTCCCCAGTGTGTGCGGAGAGCGCTATGGAGCCAGAGCTGGTGCCCCCATGTCCGCTTCCATGCCTGACTGTGCCCAGTGCTGTTGCTTCTCTGGCAGGCAAACAGCACTGGGCTCGAATCCTGCCCTCCTGCCCGAGCCAGTCCTAGGTGTCTAGGGCCGGATGGGTACAGCCTTCCCCTCATTGCTCCCCTTTGAAAGGGTTCAGAATAGGAAACAGTAGAAACTGCTGGTGAAAATGCAAGTTTTTACATAAACACAATAGGCCTTCCTGGGGTGAGGGAGGCCAAGCTGTCCTCCATCCCTGAGGTGGGGTTTTCGTTTCCACGGTGACAAGGGCAAAGCTCTGAACAGCCTGTTAGCTAGCAGCTTCCCCACTGCCCCAGGTAATAGGGACTCTGGGTTGCGGCGGGTTTTGTCTGGCTTGCTGAAATAAAATTACCTCAGAGCATTGAATCTACACAATAAATTCTCACCTACTATTAGCAATACTCATTTTTCCCTTTTTCTTTGGACTCCAGGGCCACAAAAATAACCAACAACAAACAGATGGCACCGTGCCCTGCCTGAGAAGATTTATGTATTCCTAAGGAATAACCAATTTCACAGAGATTCACAGAGAGGGGTTTTTACACTATTCAGATAATTCAGTTATTTGTTATTTCATACAAAGGTAATCTGTTCCGTGAAAGGCCATTTATCCTCACAGGCTTTCGTACGGACTAGTAGTATATATTTTTTTATTGCATTGTGCATTTTGAAATATTGAATTTTTAATAATTTAAACATTCATCAAAACTTTTTACACATTTATGTGATTTTATTTCAGCTTTATTAAGTCAAATGCTACCTGATAGAAAGTAATAATGCCGCACATCCGAGGAATAGTGACGATTCAGCGTTTGCTGGCGTGTGGTGAGGGCCCACGCATGTCTGCAGGACTGTGGGGCTGGCTCGGGGGGAGTGGACGGCAGGCCCAGGGCAGTGCGCTCCTGCGGAGCATTAAGTCTGAAGGTGCTCACTCAGCTTTTCTAGAGATTGGCCAGGCAGGGGCAGTGGGCAGGGGCAGTGGGCTGGGCAGGGGCGGTGAGTGGGTGATGGGCTGATTTTCTGTAGAGTGATGCTGGCTCACATGCTGGGTTAGCTCAGGGTGATGGTCCCGTGGGCCGGCTCAGCTGGGAGAGGGCTGTGTGGACATAGTGGGTCCTGCCTCTCTCCTGCTTGGTGTGTCAGCATAGGGGTGTTTCAGGGGGTTCCCAGGCCATGCTGAGCTAGATAGAGGAGTATGCTTTCCTCATACACTCTGTGTGTGTTGTCAACAGGGTTCTTTATATAGTTGCCACATACAAAAACAGTCACGAATATTACAGGTGTGTGCACATAGATAGGCCCTTTTGTGTTTTCAGAAACAAAGAATGAAACGTTTTGCCGAGCATGCTGTATTGTCTACCATGGAAAGAAAGAAGTGGGTGCATTTCTGGCGCTGTGTTGCCATCCTCTGGGAATGGTCTGCAGCCTCGGAAGGAGACTAAGGAAGGAAGCGGGAGAGTAGGCGTGAACATGGACGCTCCCTGTGCTCCCACGATGTGCTCTCTGTGGTCTTCTGAATATATTGAGTCCAGGGTGAAACAGCTGCCTTGGAGCCTTGGCCCGCACTGACTCTGCTAGTCATTCTGGCTCTTCTTTCGCTGTACCAGGTCCTCTGCTGGCCTTTCGTGTCTGAGCTTCACCTACTGGGTTGGCGGGGGAGAGCCTGATTCAACACGTCCCTATGGCGGTGGTCTCTCTCTTCTGGGAAAGGGGAAGAATGGTGCCCTGGACCCCTTTGCCCTGGGAGAGTGGGGCTTTGTGCACAAATCCCTGAGAATTCTGCTGAGAAGGCAAAATAAGCATTTCGACAAAAGCCACCGTAAAGAAAGACCTGGTGGTCCCTTTGGATGGATAAAATTTACACTGTAAGGCAAGAGCACTAAACAGAACTATTACTCTACGTCCTTATGTGTCTCTCAAAATAATAAAGCAATGCAATCTTTGACAGTTTTCATATTTGTGTAACCCAAATGCCCATTTTAAAATATATTTTATCTATTTTAAATGAAGAAGTTTGGGGAATTTCAAGTCAATATATATGCTTACATTCATCTAAGTCTTATTTTTAAATCAGTGTAAGTTATTATCATTAACTGTCATAATACATTTTGACCTAGTTCCTTACGCTTCCACATTGCTTTTGTGCACATTTGCACATTTAATGCATGAAGAAGCATAAATGCTGACCAAACTGCGGCAGCCATTGGAGAAGCCGCATGTCCGTGACTTGGCCACTTTCTCTGGAACTGCATGCTGCTGTTCCTTGGACCCCACTCTGTGACTAGCTAGCAAGGACGAGTAGGCTGGCATAAATAAGCCCCCCTTTCCACACTCGTTCTGCTTCCCCCTTCTATTTCTGTAAAAGGGTCTTTCTCAATGTACATATTTACCAGTTCCTATCTTGCTAGACCCCAGAGGTAAAACCACCCGAAGCAACAAGGCGGACTTCGTGTAATATCTCTCAGCTGCTGTTTTGAGGTTTCACACATTCACAAAAATAACAGCATTTTTAGCTGATCCCAATAGATTTTTCTCTGCAGCTGCATCACTTGAAAAAGCTTTTTGTTCCAGTTCTTAAAGTCTAAGTATTGAAAGTAATTTGGAAAAAAAAAAGAAAAACATCCCAATTATGATTTGTGTGTGTGATGATGACTTCAAGGGCTGAGGGGGCTGCACATGGGCTTTGAAAAGCCAGCAGTGGAGCGGGAGCGGGAGCAGGAGCAGCGCACCCGGGGAGCGCGTCCATGGAAGCTGGCGGCCACGTGGCAGGACCTCTGGTCCCAACCTGCAGTGATGCTAACGATATTAGCAAGTCAGCCCACAGAGCATGCCAGCTAATTCGCCAGAGCCCTGCTCTCCTCTCTCTGCTGTAATTAAAACTAATCATTGTCTAAAACATAGTAATACGCGAATATGTGCAGGGCTCGCTTGGTGGTGGGCAATCTGTGAGCCTTTCGGAAGCGCCCGTTCTCTTCGTGTTGTTCGCACGTGGAGCTCCGCGTGCACACCCGCTCACAGGACGGAAAGTGGGGCCTGTCCAGAACCTCAGGCTCAACTCGCTTCGAAATAGGAATGTCTTCCGGTCTCAGCTCGCTTAGAGAGCTCAGTGCTCTCCCTCTTCCCTCTGCGCCTCCACCTCTCCTCCCCGACTCCTCCTCGCGGTGTGTGGTGACGCACCTGCAGCCCGTGCTGTGCAGATGGCCTCACAGTGGGGTCCTGCAGGAGCTCAGCTGTCACTCCGGTACCTCCACTCGTTCCCACTGTGGCCTCACTCTTCCTTTAAAAAGAAATTCAAACTCTGTTTTTCCCTTGAAAATGTCTATTTGTATTTGCAGTAAATGTGTATAAGTCAGTTGTTCTTTGGTAACCCTTTCATTCGAAAGCATAGATGAATTTTACTCAATTTCTGAGCTGAGGAAGAGAGGAGTTTGGCCTGGCTTCAGCAGGTTGACCCGGGGCTGCCTGGGCATCTGCCCTGGGTGTCTGAGCTCTGCCCAGGACTGGCAGATGTGCGCAGTGCACCAGGCCAGAAGGAAACCAGCGCGTGCAAAATAACTAGATTCTTTCCTTCAAAACTTACTTTTGATCATTGTCTTTGAAGTCATCTGTTACGATTGTCTTCCATTATTATAGACTAGGCCACATGCAATAGATAAATAAGTTTTTCGAATGAAACATTGTAATATGTCAAATGACTTTGCAGACTTACAGATTCTGTGAATTTAGGAAATGAAGGAAGCACTAAATCCTCTAGTCACCAAGTAAAAGCTATACACAACCAGCATTTGCTTTCAACACCTGATGAGCAATTTAAAGACTGGGCTTATGAAATAATATTACTAGAAGTTGACTTGCAGTGGTTTGGATCTTGAGTAGATGCTTCTTTTTTTAATGAAGGATTGCCAGAATGTCATGCGGTGTCGACTTCAGAAGTTCCTGTGCTCTGCGTTACGGTTTCCTGTCCTTTCCTTCCTTCATTGGGCGTTCTGGTGCCCTGTGCATCGCTCAGTAACGTGTTAGCAGGCGCTCCACCTGGGGACTCACATGTGTAATCCTAAACTCTTTCTCCTGTTTTCGATTAGCATCTATGGGTCTTGCAGATATGATGTCTCCTGGTGAGTCCAAGCTGCCCCTGCCTCTCAAAGCCGACGGGAAGGAAGAAGGCACTCCGCAGCCTGAGAGCAAGGCGAAGGTACTTCCTCTCTGCACGGGTGGGCTGCCTGCTAACGCTGCACGTCCTTGCGTCGCTGGTGCTGGCCCACGCTGCTTCCCGTCTGGTCTCTCTGCATGCCTTCACTTGTGCACATGTCTGTAGCCTTTCTTCCCCCACCCCATCATGGCGTGGATCTGAAAGTTACTAGTTCTGACGGCATTAACTCACGGCTGTGGGAGGGGGTGGCGGGACAGGACCCCGAAGAGAAGTGCTCTGGGGTGGGAGAAGGAAGGGATCTTGCCTGGTTTTGATTCTTGCAGCCATTTTCTCTGCCTTCAGTTTAGAGCTTCCTGTTTTGGCCGCCTCAGCAACAGCAACATATGTAATATTTTGCTTTCCTGCCTTATTTGATAAATAAGGTGAACAGCTTTTTTTTCCTTTCTCTCTTTCATAAGGGGTAACCCATGCTTAGCATTCCATGTGAGCTGGACGTGAGCATGGTGGCTTAGTGGCCGTATCCAGCATCAGCAAACTCACCGAATTGTGCTAATTAAGAATGTTGTTTTAATACCGTCTTTGTGTGTGTTTTTGTGTCTGTTTGTACGTCTTTATGTAAATATGAAAGTTCGTCTGTTGAACTCGATGTACTTTTTGTTATTTTAAATAAAGTTTGCCCTACCTTTGTCTTTTTTTTTTTTTTTTTATTCCTCTACCACAGGATAGCTACAGCTCTCAGGGTATTTCTCAGCCCCCCACCCCCGGCAACCTGCCAGTCCCCTCCCCTATGTCCCCCAGCTCTGCTAGCATCTCCTCATTTCATGGAGATGAAAGCGATAGCATTAGCAGCCCGGGCTGGCCCAAGACTCCATCAAGCCCTGTAAGTGGCTCTGATTTTTTGTTTTTTGTTTTTTTGGTGGTTTTTGGATAATTAAGTAATTCTACTTTAATGCTTGCTTATTTATTTGTTTTATAAGACTTCTTCTTCAATAATGTATCCATAAAAGGGGTTTCTTTATAATTATATTAGTAACAAAATGAGCAAAGTTGATGTGCATCATAGATTTGATCTCTGTCGATGAAACCACTGCTGCAAACAGGCACCTACAAGCACTAGATAGGCACCTACAAGCACTAGATTGTGTTACGGGTCCAAACTCCTCCCCCTGGTGACCATTCAAATACCGAGTCGCGTGCGCTTAGCACAGTTCAAACAAGTTCCTCCTCACTTGCGTGGGGACTGTGAGCAGTCATGGAGTAAGTGGCAAGTTTGGCCTTCAGCAAGTTTGTTGTATTGCAACATCTTATTTCAAAACTGCCTGCCTGAGAATATAAGCATTACACTCGGCACGGCTGAGATGTCAGCCCTGTTTCCCCCACCCCACCCTCCGTCCGCATCGGCAGAGAAGGGGTGGGGATGTTGGTGCCTGGGACTCTGGGAACTACTCTTAGATGACTGATGTGTGCCTACGCTGGAGTTGATGAGACAAAAAACTTACATCCTGCAAAAGACTGCTGCTAATCCTGAAACTAAGTGTTGGTTTCCATATGATACATAAAAAACAAAAATGATAACGTGTATATAAGGGGATTTTTTTAGCCTTTATGTTCTTATGCCCGAAGAGTCTTTATTTTCGTCGTAAAAAAATTAATTCTGTGCCATTTTTTAAAAAATGGCACTGTAGTAACCTTTATTTTACATTCATATAAGGACTCAAAAGATCTTTTTTTAAAAAAAAAAACTTAGCATGCAATTACTCGCCAGAAAGGCTTAATTAACACACTAATTTTTGTAAGAGGGTGGATTGGAGAGCGCAGCTCAGTACAGCGAGTGGGAGAAGGCTAACAGGGACCTGGCAACCTCGTCAGCACCCGAAAGGAGGCTGCGCTCATTATCCACTCGCTGCTTTATGCAGATGGGCTAGCGGTTGGAAGAGCTGGTTGCAGCAGATGCCTGTAGAATTCATACTGAGCTCCGGTCTAACCAGCATTTTCCTTTCCAGAGGAAGAAAGCATAGATGTTTGCTGTTACCTTCTCTGTGGACAACCCAGATGAATGGAAGTGGGGCGGGGGCTGGGCAGGAGGGCGCTGCTCCTTCCAGCTGGTGTGTGTGTTACTGGCTTTGAGTCTCAGAAGGCAGCCAACATGGAGGGTGTTTCCCCATAATCGAACCTGGTTGTTGTTTGTTTTAATCATAAGAAAAGTATTTTTGGATCAGTAACACTCTCACATTAACAGGTAGAATTCAAATTAAAACTTTCCAAAATCATTTGTATGTTGGCTCAGAGGGGGAAATTTCAGAGGCTGAAATCTTTAAAACCTTAAGATAATAATTAAGACCAATAATTGATTAAAAACAAAGACTACTGATAGACTATGTTTAAAAATTCCACCTTGCTGATTTCTGAACTATAAAGAAGGGTCAAGGTATTTATTGTAGTTTTAACTTACAAGTGGCATATACCCACTTTCTACATAAATACAAGAAAAAAGCAAACTGAAATGTTAACCTCATTTTCCAATTATAATGCATCGTACTTAAAATTGCATATCACTTTCCTCTTTTTTCTACATATTTCCATGTACATTATCGCTTCCTGTGCCATAGCCATTTTGAGAATTTACAAGCCACTTCTGGCCCCAGGAGTCAGTGAGGATGGAGAGGCTGCAGCCGGGGGAGGGCATGGTTAGATGCTCTCTGTGGGTGAGAAAGCCCTTTCCTGAGTGAGACGCTAATTCAAGAAAGACCAAAGGAGCTTGAAAGGAAGGACCTCAGACTCTGCTGCCGCATCACTGCTGGTGTGTGCAGTTTAGGAGCATCCTCCTGCTCTGAGAGGCTTCCTAGCGCTGCTCTCACCAGTGTCCCTGATGAAGTCCATCTGGTAGCAGGCCCAGCACGGACTGAACAGTAAAGACACTGTGCTGTGCCAGTGCGTGGGACCAACACTGTTGTCACAAAGCATTCCACAAGAAAAGCAAACATTTGCACAGCCACATACTACCAGGCATATGGTAAAACCTGCGAAATGTGAATCTGCCCGGAAGACGAGGAAAATGCACTGGGAGACTTAAGTTCTAGGCGAGCAGAACATGGGCAGCACATAGCAATGTCTTGCTGTGATTCCCCGCAACTCCCACGCGTGTTGGCCTCCGGCAGCTCCGTGCGCTGGGACAGGTTCCCACCGGAAGCCGTGCGGGCCAGCCCCTCTGCAGAGCTCGTTGGCTGCGGGAAGGTGCCTAATGACATTACCCAAAACCACCCCACAGCCAGGTCTGAGCAGACGAGGTCTGCAGGCCTCGTGACGAAGTCTGCACTCTTTCCTGAGGATCTTTCTCTCCATGTCCTTTTTCTCTGTCCGGACACCCAAACTCTTGTCATGTGAGTGTTCATTCATAGATATGTCAGGTGCCCTCAGTGTGCAGTCACAGTTGGTGCCTCCAGGTCAGCAGGACCCTGCCTTGTGGACCTTCATGTCCAGTCGGGAGAGTAGAGGCAGACAGATGCTCCAGGCAAAGGGTGGGCTTTTACTCACTGTGCCACCAGGCGCACAAGGGCAGACAAAGCCTGCACGGAGGGGCAGGCACCAGGGTCATCTTAGCACCTGGCCCCTGAACCCAGCCTGACCACCAGTTTTCTGGTTTTTTTCTCTCTCACCTGACAATATTTTTCTATTGATTTTAAGAGAGAGGGAAAGACAGAGAGAAACATCAATACGAGAGAAACAGGTCAATTGGTTGCCTCCTGCACGTGCCCCAGCCAGGGCCTGGGCCAGGGAGGAGCCTGCCATGAGGTACTTGCCCTTGACTGGAATCAAACCCAGGATCCTTCCATTCACAGGCCAACGCTCTATCCGCTGAGCCAAACTGGCTCCGGCTAGCTTTTTATTCAGATGCATGTTCCTACATTATGGCACTGTGAAAGTGCTTTTCTGAAGCTTTAAAAATACCGAAATAAAGTGATTGTATTAAGAATTATGATCTTCAGTACATTTTTCTAATTTTAAGGGAACAAATTGAGCTAAACTTGAGTTTCTTTAGCAAAGCAAGGGAAGGAAAGTTAGACTGGGCATCGTCAAGCTAATGTTGAGCCTGTTTCTGGTCAGGATGACCCACTCCTTTCACTGCCCGGGGCGTGAGTGGCTTCTCCCAGGGCAGAGAGGACGGGCCAGCATAGCAGTTCAGTCTTAGATTCAGGGTGTGCAGAGCTACTCGAGTGATTCACATCGGAAGGATTGCTTTTATTTCTCTTATCCTGAATCAAATCTGAAACATTATTAGTTTTTTTACAGTTAAAGTGCAAGAGAGAGGTTGGTTTTATGTTAATTGATTGTAGGTGAGAATGCTTTTCCTCATGTCCTTATTTACTTTAAAACACTGGATTCGTGTTTTTAGAGTATTTCTCAAAAAGCGAAAGACTTTGACACTAGGATTTAGAATCCTCAGACACCTGCCCCATTGATGACAGAGCTCCTGGGATGCCGTAGTGTGCGAGGTGCACCAGACATTAGAGCCGCGTAGTTCCTCATTAAGCACTCCTTGGCCATAAGCACAGGAAAATACATTTTACTTTTTATTTTATTTTTTTATTGATTTTTTACAGAGAGTTAGAAACGTCGATGAGAGAGAAACATCGATCAGCTGCCTCCTGCACACCCCCTACTGGGGATGTGCCCGCAACCCAGGTACATGCCCTTGACCGGAATCGAACCCAAGACTTTGGATAGGCTGACACTCTATCCACTGAGTCAAACCGGTCAGGGCGGAAAATACATTTTAAAGACACAGTGTCTGTCCCATGTGCTCCATAGCACAGTGTGTACAAGGCTTACAGACCTACCAGGAATGTGTGCATACCGTTTTCAGCACTTCTCTGAAGTAATTTTAAGTGGCTAGCCGTTAGCTTCCGCATCGATGTAAATTCTAAAAGATCACTGTTTTATCATGCCACTCCTCATTTTTGTATTTACATCAACTCTGTCACCCACTTCTGTATATTTGATGCAAAGATTTTGTGCCTCAAAAATTCTAAAGCTGGAGGCCTAAAATTTCAGTGAAAACAGCTTGTACATTAAAGGATAGCTGCCACCCAGCAGCTCTGTTGGTTTCCTTCTCCAGCATCCTTGCTCAGGTCCCACTTTTACTGGGGACCGTGTTGCTAAACAGTCACATCAGACCTCAATGGCAGTCATGTCATTCAGCCCCCCAAATTTCAGCAGTGTGTTTGAGATTATGTTAGGCTAAGTGTCATGCAGAAGAGGTAAGAATATCTCCACCTAAACAATGACTCTGTTGCAAATGACAGCCTAGTAAACAAACATGAATAAGTGAAGTCAGTAACTCTCCAAGACCTTTATAGGAAGTTAGAAGTGATTTTCTACAGCAACCCCCAGAGTTGTAAATATTACAAGTACATGAATATTGTTACATACAGAGACATAAAGGAAGGGAACTGTTGGGCTGTGTAGGACTGAAAGTGTCCCTTTCCCGGGTCACAGATCAGATGGTGGCTTCGGGTGTGCAGAAACGTCAGCTTTTGACATTTCAGTGTCAGGTATAGTGAGAAAAATAATAGACCGAGAACTCGAGCATCGGCCTGAGCCATGTGGCATTAAGCACACGCGTGTGAAAGTAAGCAGATCCTCGCCTATAGATGCCCCAGGAGTGTGAAAGCACGTGTCTGTGATGAAAGCCTGGTTACCTACGGAATCTAACAGCCCTCCACCAGGCAGGGAAGGTCAAGCATCTTCAGTGGGGGAGCAGGTCATCTCAGGGCGTGCTGGGGCCTCAGCCAGGAGCCTGTAAAGCTCTCAGGCAGGCCTGGGACCCACACCCCGGTCCCTGTTATCTGTGACCTACCTCTTATTTCACACAAGTTCCACATGTTTGCTCTTCCTCCATATGATTTAGAGTTTTAATGAAGACACGCATTAGCCGTTCTTATTTTTGACAAGGGAAGTGGAGCTCATGTTTTTGGGATTCTATAAATACATGTGAAATTTAAATTCATTGTGATCGTTCTGTGAGTTAACACCCTCTTATTTTTAAAAATGATGATGGTGTCATTGGAATCTTGCCTTCTGGGATTCAACGCTTTTATCAGTAAAGCCAGAGAGGATGTTTTAAGTATATAAAGGTGGGGGGGTGGGGGGGAGGTTCGGGCCTTCATTTAAAATCAAAGTCAATTCTTCATTAAGAGATGTATAGTTTGTGCCTGAACTAGTAGCCTTCATTCCTAGTTGTTGTGTGATAGCAGCGGTTTTTAAAATGGATTCTCTTTTTGTACCTGGTAGCTCATTAGTTTTTCTCGCCTTCTTCCCTGACCCTCGGCCCCCTCTTCCCCCCTCCAAATGCTCCTTCTGGCCCCAGAAGTCCAGCTCATCCACCACCACTGGGGAGAAGATCACAAAGGTGTATGAGCTGGGGAGCGAACCAGAGAGGAAGCTGTGGGTCGACCGCTACCTGACCTTCATGGAGGAGAGAGGCTCCCCTGTCTCCAGCCTGCCCGCCGTGGGCAAGAAGCCACTGGACCTGTTCCGGCTCTATGTCTGCGTCAAAGAGATCGGAGGTTTGGCCCAGGTGAATTGAGTGAATGAATGAGCGAAGAGGGAGGCATTCTGATACGCTCTCACAGCAACCGTCTTTGACTATATGGACTTGCGTTGTTTTCTCTCGGAGAAAAAGCTAAGCCTGTGAGAAAGTCACCCTCATGGGGACCATGCAGGGAGAGCGTTGGGACTGGGGCCCCCAGCTTCGCAGCCAGCTCGCCGTGTGACCCCCGCAGTCCTTAACCTGTACAGTGAGACGTTTGGGCTAGGTTTTTCTTTAGGATCCTTGACAGCCGTGGAGTTCTGTGGGATCTGCCAAGATTTCATAGTAAATATTCCAGAAAGGTCTTGTGAATAATCAAATGACTTGTCTGCATCAGGTATCAATCAAGTTCCCTGTTTCAGTTGTCCAGAGCAATTTATCGAGGAAATGAAGCCATAAGACCATGTCCCTGTCACTGGTCCCTTGGCTGGGACTGGAAGGAGCAGGTGTTTCCTGGGGCAGAGCTTCAGGGGGTGCTTGTTTTCAGGGGTGCAGGCCTCACGCTGGAGGTTGCCTTTGTCCTAAATCCCTATCAATGCAGAGGTCACCAGTCCCAAAGGAGACGAGGAAACTAACAAAATGAAGCGCCATAGTGGTGGCCCTGGACTCCGAGGGCAGGTGCTCCCCTCACCAGTGGTTCGCAGGCCCACCTCTGCACTTGAGTCACCTGGGCAGCTTTCAGATCTGTCATTACCTGGGCCCCACCCAGAGCAATGAAGGGAGTGCCTGTGGGCCTGGTGGTCTACACAGCTGCCTGCCCGGAGGCCGGCTGGTGGATCACAAACTATCCAAAGGCACATCATCTAACCCGTTAGTCTCACCTGGTCCCAGTGCTGCACCCGGGAGGGGGTGTGCAGGAGAGGCCTTTGTTCTGCCTGGGGTGCCCCTTCCCAGGCACAGGGCCCTGAGGACGCAGCTGAAACAGGTTGGGGTGCAGCCCTGCGATATCATGTAGTAAATAACACCACGTCGGCCAGAGGAGCATCAAGATGCCCATGTCCCCTCTGCACTGAGACCCCTGGCCTCTCCCTCTGCCCCTAGACCTCCCGCACGGATTTTTTAGTCCCCAGGATGCTAAGCGATTGGGGTCACCGCCATGGAAGAGTAGATTGTCTGGACCTCGCTCTGACTAGCTGTGTGCGTTAGGGTTGGGTCTGCCAGCGAGACTGTTGGCCTGGCCAATAGGGTGCTTGGATGTAGCTGTGACTCGGTGGTGAGCGCTTGGCATTGGCCGCTCACACCCATCTCCATCTCTGCCTGGTGACCATCAGATGTGCTTGGAGCAGCTGCAGCCAAACAGCTCAGCTCAACACATCGCTTCTCAGGGAGCCCCAGGCAGCCCTCTGCCGAGTCCACGGCCTGCCTGCTGCCGGCCGGCATTAAGCACCAAGAATAGCATTAGGCACTTCGGTGAGCGTGTGCGGTGTAGCCTGCACCATTTGGTTCTAAGTAAATGGATATCAAGAACTTTGTGAGAAAGTTTGAATCCAAAAATTTAACATTTCATTACAAACCACTTGTGCCCTTAACCCTCACCCAAGCTGTTGAATCCAGGATGCACGTGAAGGGAGAATAATCGCTTGTATTTGCAGGTCTTCCTGTTTCATTCTTGTGTTTAAACCTTCCGTGACTCTGTTCCCCAGTGAGAAGCAGAAGGTTGCAGTCAAGCCGAAAATCCTTACGTTCACTGCGGGATTGTCTTTTCTCGTCTGTTTTTGCAACTGCCTTCTCTCCTGCCTGAGAGGAAGGAAGTCCTGGGAGTCCCACCTGCTCCTGCCCTTCACGAGCCCCAGCTGCCTGCCCGGAGGCCGGCTGGTGGATCATAGAGCTGCCAGGTCCCACGGCTTGTGCTGGGCATTTAAGTTGGGGTGATTTGGTCAGAGCCTTGTTGACCTTTGCACCCAGTATTGTCTTTGCCCAAGCCTACAAGTAGACGGCCTCCTGTGAGGGTGGACGCGCCGGGTTCAGAGGCCCATCTTTCTGGGAGCTCGTTGGAAGGGAACACCATTTTTCTTATCAAGGCTCAAACACTTAGCTTACAAAATAGTTCTGTTGCTGCTTTTCAAAATTTTTAATTTTTATTAGAGGTGGGACAGGGTCTAGTGTGAGCAAGAGTGCATTTGCTCAGATCCATCCCTGGCTGCCCACTGGTTCTGGAGGAGCACAAGGTGCCCCAGGCAGCAAAGTCTGTACAAGTGATACTGTCCATGTACCCACGAGCAAGTCCCTTCGTAACTGGATGCTGCCTCTGCACTACGGAGTGGAAGTAACGAGCGTTAGTTCAAGAGGCAGATGAAAAAAGGAAACCAGGATACTAGGTGCTGGGTTTTTTTTGTTTTGTTTTTTGTTGTTGTTGTTGTTTTGGTCTCCTGGCTTTAAACAAGCTGCTTTGCTGCAAACCAATGATCCTGCCGTTTGGGTGTTTTTTTTGCCAGGTTAATAAAAACAAGAAGTGGCGTGAGCTGGCAACCAACCTAAACGTTGGCACTTCGAGCAGTGCAGCGAGCTCCCTGAAAAAGCAGTACATCCAGTACCTGTTTGCCTTTGAGTGTAAGATCGAGCGCGGGGAGGAGCCCCCGCCAGAAGTCTTCAGCACCGGAGAGACCAAGAAGCAGCCCAAGCTGCAGCCGCCATCTCCTGGTGAGTGTGGGCATCGCCGCTGCTGCGGGCGGAGGCGGCGGGGCGGGCCGCTGGGAGACACGGCCTTTGTTCTGTGGGCTCCAGTGCGCCCCCCGCTGGCAGTGTTCCGAGGAACAGAGGAAACGGCCCCGTGTCCCTTCTGGTCAGCACTCTGAAGGCCCCGCTCCTTAGCTTTACCTTTTAGTCAAATAGACTGGAGCTCTGAGCTGCATGCCTTTAGTTCTCATACAGGTGTTTTCAAATAGTCCACCTCACTGTCAAAAGACTCCCCCAGGGAGCCGTGCTGGCAGTCTGCTCCCCGGAAAGTCCCCCTGCAGTTTCACAGGCAGCTCACAGCTCGGCCTCAGGCCTGCATGTTCACCAGATGGGATGTGGATATTGTGTTTCATGCCACAGGGCAACCAGTTAGCTTCGACCTCGGTCAGGAGTGTTAGGAACGATAGCTGGTCACCTGAGTTCTCACAGAAAATCCAAGTCGGTTCCTGCCTGTTTCCTGTCTCCTCACCTGACGGCGACCCCGAATTCCTTCAGCTCCTGCCAGCCCTCATGCTGCCTGTTAGGAAGCTTGCTTGACTCAGTGAAACCGTATATTCAATAAGCACAGTATGAGGAATGAGAAGAAATTTGCTTCATCCTGTCCTGGGTGGCCGCCCCTCCGAAGTTCAGCTCCACTGTCCCCGCGTCTGGTTCCACCACATCCGGCTCTGGGGTGGTCATTCCTTACAGTCTGCCCTGCACACGCAGGCTGTGTCCTGAAACCCCACACTTTATCATTTAGTCTCATATCAGACCCAGGACACAGAGATTGTTTTAAATCTAGGAGAAAACTAAGGCGCATAAAGTCTAAGTCACTGACACGGTCACAGCGACAGTGAGTGGAAAGGGCCCTCCCGCCCCTGCCTGTACCGGTGTGTGGGGCACCTCTGTAATGGGGAGTGTTGACACCTAGAAGATGGTATCTGTGAACCCAAGAAAGAAGTGGTTTCTCTTCATTTAGCTGCTCCTGGGTGGCAGTGCTGACACCTGAGGGCGCTAGGCCGGGGCCGCTCGTGTTAGCACGCCTGGTTTCTGTCATGGCTAAGCCCAGCAGAAAGCCTCCTCTCTGACCCCAGCCTTGAGGATTCGAAGCCTTTGCCAGCGATGTTGTGCCTGAAAAACTGGAACCTCATTTTAAAAATTTCCCCACATTGTATTCACAGAGTAAAACAAGCTGCCTGTGAACAACTCTGACACTATATTTTTTCCAAAATAAAAACCCAGTGGGGTGTAGGAACCGAAGAGGCGACGTCTGCAAAGATCTGAAGGTGCATTTTATTCGCTCATGCAGTGCATGGTCTGCACTTGCCTGTGGAGAGTAGTCCTCCCGGGCACGTTAGCTGCAGTGCAGGGCACCGGCTGGGCAGGTCCCTCCAAAAGTGCAGCCTTGCCTTTTCCTCTTTTTAAACTGCAGTTGTTATGGCAGCGTTATCGCTTTACCTGCACAGAAGAGCTTGGATTGCAGATGTACTTCTGACAATCCATCCTTCTCAGTCGCCAATTGGAGCTGAGCCTGTGAGGCAGGCAGCAGTGGGGAGCGCTTCCTCCATGCATTCGACGGGGTCTAGGGAGCAGGTGCGGGGTACGCAGGGCCCACTCATCATCCCCGGTGTTCTGTGCACTGCTCAGCAAGACAGACAGGTGCAAGGATGGGTCCCTGAGCTGGTGACTCCCATCAGTCCATGGCCAGAGCCAGGCACTTCCCAGCACCCCTGGGTCTGTCCCCCCGGATTCTGGGACTGTCACCAAGGAACTCGTCTCTAAAACATTTTTACTATCAAAGAAGGAAAAAAATATTGTCAACAATTTGCCACATCAGGGTCTCGCATACTACAACATTTCCAAAAACTAAATTTCAGCCAAAATGTGTGTCTTTGAGGTCAGTTTTTCCCATGGGCACATAATTGTAGTTGACTCCTTACCTGCACATCCTAGCAAACGTAAGTTAAAAGATTCCTACAAAACACTCTAGATTATTTGTTTAAATCGGTGGGGAACCTTTTTTTTATCAAGGGCCATTTGGATATTTATATCATACGCAGAACATACAAATTATCAACTTAAAAATTAGTCTGCTGTATTTGGTCAAACATTTAACTGACCCCTAACGCCTCGGCCGGGCCAGACCAAATGATTCCCCTCCCCTGGTTTAAATGCTCACTAAACCAGCTGAAATCCTAGATCATCGGCTGCGTTGTAAGAGCGCTCTAAGTCAGCAGTCACCAGCCAGCGGTCCATAAGGTCCGAAAGGTTGGCGACCACTGTTTTAAGGAAACCTTTGGAGCATCATCACCAACCGGTGGTCCGTGGCCCACTGATGGTCCTTGGGGTCCGAAAGGTTGGCGACCGCTGCTCTAAGTCATCCATCTGTATTCATTTCGATTTGATGTGGCTGGTACGGGTCTGAAATTCAGTGCCGTCAGCCCTGCAGGTGTCACCCCTCAGGCCTCTGGGGCCATCGGGATTTCCACTGTGGACAGGCCTGTGGTTCCCAGAGATGGGGTCACCCCAGTCTTGCACCCCTGGGGCGAGTCAGCTGAAAAGACCCCCGAGTGAAACTGGGCCAAGGCCTGGCACAGGGGCATCTCTCCGGCCCGGTGGGGCTCTTGTTATAATAAAACTGTAGAAGCTGTGGGCTCCTGATGAGCAGCCACAGCAGTTTCCTCCCCAGCTGGCCAGGGCGGCCTGGAAACCCGCGGGGGAGGGATGGGCGGGGCCTGCCTGGGGGAGCAGGGGAGGGCGGGGCAGGAAGCCCCACATTCAATTAGTGAGTCTGTAACCAAAAACCCATCCATCTTTGCTGGCAGGTGGCTGACTGCGTTTCTATTATTAGCTGACAGGTGATGTCACAAAAACTGTCATGGATCCAACTAGGGAATCCTCAGTGGAAGACAAATGAGAAAGGGGCTCAGGTTATAAGCAGCAGTGCCCTCTGGGTGACCTCTAATCACTGCAGGCCTGGGACAGATCAGCTCTTCTTCCTTCTCGCCACCCTATTTCCCGAAACCCCAGCCAGAAGTAGGGCACCAGGTTCGTGCTGTGTAAATTATCTTCCCAGCCAGGAGTCTGGCTGTACAGTCTGAAGTGTGTGAATGTACTTAACCTTCAATAACCTTTCCATTGTTTACTTTCGAGTATACATTTGTAGCTTCTGGCAAAAGGTAGGGACATCCTAGAGAGCAAGCCAGCCTCTATTAACAGAGCTTCAAGAGGTTGCATTCATTTTTTTTTCCCTGAAAGCAAAGGAAGAAACTCTGGCAAGAGGGAAGACTTTTCCCTTTTTTACGAGCTGTAAATGTGAATACTTGTAAATAAGCCTCGTTCTGAAATCACAGCCTGTGAGCCACGTTTCCGAGGAAGCATGCAGGCTGCTGAGTGGCGCCGGTCCTCCATGGAAAAGGCCAGGCGTTGCTCCTCCTCCTCCTGTCTGTGGGGTTACCCTCACGTGTTTATAAAGACCGCTTTTTTCTTTTATTGCATTTTTAAATATGCATTTCTAGGGTTTTACCAAAATTTGGTTTATAAGCATAAGTTAGTAAGTTTCTATTTTTAAGATGTCTACATCTAAAAAGATCCTTCCATTACAAGTAAGTCTTCCTGCGTCTCTGAGAACTTCCCACAGTCACACTAGTCCTGGGCACTCAGGGAAGACATTGCACAGAACACAGCCTATTGGCTGTCACCAGTACTCACCCCGACCAGGTTGGACCTGGACAGACCTGCGCTTGCTGGGGATAGCCATGTTCACACCTGGGCCTGGCTGTGCTCACACCTGGACCTGGCTGGACTCACACCTAGAGAAGGCCATGCTCACAGCTAGGCATGACTGTGCTCACACCTAGGGAAAGCCGTGCTCACAGCTGGGCATGGCTGTGCTCACACCTAGGGAAAGCAGTGCTCACAGCTGGGCATGACTGCTCTCACAGCTGGAGCTGGCTGAGTAGGAGTGATAGACTCGTTGCCTTTATATTGCCTGTATAGCACACTCGCTAGTGACCAGTTTAACTCTGTTTCCTCTAAAGTGCAGCGAGGATGGTGGTCTGCTCATGAGCCTTGGGCGCCGCCCAGGAAAGGAACTATAGGTGCAGCGTGTACCGGCAGCCAGGAATTCTGCCGTGTGTTACCGTTCTGAAAGTGTTCATTGTAGGCGGCACAAAGGCAGAGATGTTTGTCTTTTTCTTGTCAGTCTGGTACACGGATGGAACTCAGGGATGGAAAAGAGCCTCTAATAGAGTAAGCCCATTATTTATTCAATAAGTGATTAGTAAATGAAACCAGTATCTATTAAACACCTACATTCTAAGGACTGTGATCAGTGACAAAGCAGGAGCTCTTAAAATATTGTTTTTCCTATAAGGTGAGGTTAATATTTTTAAGACTTTTTGCTTAAATTTTTAAAAGATCTACTCAGTTCTGAGCTGTTACTATAATGTAATTATATTTAAAGCCAAGCCTTTAACTCTGATAATGACATTAATGAATTTCAACCCAGTATTGTGTTGTGTAATCAGAAATCTGATTTTGTAGCTCCAAAAATCACTGCAAATGACAGAGCACAGATACTTCTAGACACTTAGAAGGCATCGAAATACGATAAGGCCCGTTGTCATTTTTGTGTCATTGCTTTTCAACTTAAACATTCTTAAGTTAAAAAGTAAGAACAGAACTAATTTTTCTAATTTTTTTAAAACAGCACAATAGTCCATCAAATTGATATACCAAAATTTTCATCCCATTATTCCTTATTCTCAGACATTTAAATTATCTACATTATAAACAACACTGAAATAAACATTTTTCTGCCTAAAACTTCCTTTACATTAGATTATTTTCTTGGTATTACCCAGGAAAGTCATTACCTAGTCAAAAGTATAACTGTTTTATGGCTCACAAATAAAGTATTTTCCAGAGTTAAACTTTTCACTACAAATAATACTTTAAAAAAATAAATTGTAAAGGTATATGGTCAAGGATATTAACAAGATTTACTGTGGTGATCATTTTGCAATAGTTACAAATATCAAAATTATAGTGTACTCCTAAAAATATTAAAATATGTCCATTATACCTCTGTAAAAAATAGAAGAGTGACTAATTTTACTCAGTGTGATCAGCAATGGGTATTGTTGTCTTTTTTTTTTTTTTTTTTAATAACCAGCAAGGATGATCTTACTTTGATAACTTTGTTTTTTTCATATTTTCTCTTGGCACCTACCACTATCAGCTAATTCAGGATCCTTGCAAGGTCCACAGACCCCCCAATCAACTGGCAGTAATTCGATGGCAGAGGTTCCAGGTGACCTGAAGCCACCTACTCCAGCCTCCACCCCTCATGGACAGATGACCCCAATGCAAGGTGGAAGGTATGTCACAGGACTATGAGCGCAGAATCAGACCTGCCCTTCTTCATTTCCTGCAGCAAACCTCACAGAGGGCACAGATGGGGTTCCCTAGGGAGTTGTTAATGTTCACTGCTACTAGTTCTATTGGTAGTTTATTTGGATAGTTTTTACACTTACTGATTTCAAGAGGAGCTTGTTTTCTGAATAAGTGTTTGGAGGTAATGCTTCCTGCTCTGACATTAAGCTTTCACGTCTCCCATCCGCTCAGAAGCAGTACCGTCAGCGTGCACGACCCATTCTCAGACGCGGGCGACTCAGCGTTCCCAAAACGGAACTCCATGACTCCGAGCGCCCCGTACCAGCAGGGCATGAGCATGCCCGACGTGATGGGCAGGGTGCCCTATGAGCCCAACAAGGACCCCTTTGGCGGAATGAGAAAAGGTAGGTCCAGAGGCACCTCTGCGTGATGTGGTCCCGGAGCCTCCTCTCTGCCGCCCACCACCATTCCCTCGTGCATTCGACACAGAGTTCTGCCCGGCTCCTGTTTACTGAGTTTCTGGCCTTGGAGAAAGTACTTGGCATCTCTGTGCTTCGTTTCCTCACCTAGAAATTGTGATATTACTAGGACCTGCCTACAGGGTGCCATGACTATAATGGGAGTCACGCACGTACAGGCCACAGAAGAAGGACTGGCACAGGAACCAAGCGTTCTCTGAATGCCACCAAGCGTGGGCACGGTGGTGGGCACGGGGCCTGGGCTGGGCATGGGGCTAGGTGCTAGGGGGATGGTGCAAACCAGGACTAGCTCCTCATGGAAAAGCACATTAAACCACAAACTGTGTTTTACACGGTGTAACTTTCAGATATATCTGTTACATAAAGCAAGACAACCTATATCTTCTCCTTTCAAGCTTCAGAGCTGCTTATTCCAAGTAAAGATTTTGCAGAACTTGGATTAAATCCATAAACTTGGAAATGCAAAGGCTTTGTAAAAGTTGGAGGTAGCTATTCTTCTTAGTGTTGTGCGATGTTAGAACATTTTGTTAGTGCTGTTGGTGGTTTCACATTTTAGACTGAAAATGTGACAATAACATGGAAAAATAATTAGTAGTATTTGGATTCTGGCTTCAAAAGTTATTATGAACTTCCTAGTGACATGCTGTTGGGCCGAGAGACTGCATTTCTTTTGTTTCCTTGTGCCCACATTTCCATTATGTGGAGGGCGGGATGGCAGTGGGCTGCCTCGCCAGGCACTGGGCAGCATAGAACTTGTTTTCATCGATCGTGTAAATGATGTCGCTGCTCAGGAGGAAGTTCCGCCTTGCATTTCCCCGGTACTTCAGCCCACGTGCCGCTGGTGGACTTAGTACCAAATTGAAGCAGATAAATACAAAAGCCCCGGGGGACAGGCTTACTCGCAGCCCCGTCCCTGCCACAGTCAAGTTGTGCATTCCTCCATGTGCTGTCAGCGGACTCGGTGGCACTCTGATTTTTTTATTTCACTGCTGCCATAAACCCAGCTCCTTGTCCTTGGTGCTTCTGTGGGGAGGCTTAAAGTCCAGCCTATGGCAGGTGCTGGCTATAGCTGTGCCAGTTTAATACTCAACATGAAGATGTGGGAGTGTGCGGTGCTCACTCTCATGCCAAAGATGATGATTATCAGCCGTTTTAGTATTTGCCGGTCAGATTGGGAGGGGTAAAGGCCTCGTTATTGTTTTAACTTTGATTTCATTAATTATTGGCGAGGCCACACATCTTTTTATATATATTAGCTATTTACTCTGCTTGTTCTGTGAATATCCACTTACGTGTTTTCCCATTTTTTCATTTGATTATTGTTTTTTCTTATTGGTTTTTAAGAACTCTTTGTATATAGGGAAATTAAGTTATTTAACTTTAATCATCCCCCTTAATTTCTGTCTGTCTCCGTTTCTAAATCTATAAAATGGGAAATAACATCAAAACTGGTTCAACTGAGGATTGATGGGGATGAAATGAGATAAAGAATGTGAAAGCCATTGCAAAGAATACCTGCCTCCCGTTTCGGCTTCCCTGTCTGCACCTCTCTGCCAGCCTAACAGATCTATCAGCTCACAAAACTGTAATCAGCTTTTTCCTCACGTAAGATAGCAGTAACCTTCATAGGGTGAAGAAGGTAGTACTACTACATATCAATTAAGATTTGCATTAAAATGTGTAATTTGCCCACAGGCTAGTTTCTGGGCTTGACCCAATTTCCTTCAGGCGCTGAGTGATGCTCATTTGTACATTTGACCTAATTGTCGCTCTACTCCAGATAGAAATAGTGCATCTCATCCATTCTGGAGCTATTCCTCACTCTCCAGTGACTTTATCCTGCTTTTGGAGTGGGTCGGTGGGTCAGTGGGTGGGTGGGTGTCTGGGTCAAGGTTTTCACTTTCCCCATCAGGGATGGGCACTAGCTCTGCAAGTATCTCATCTCTCTCTCTCCAGACCCATTTTATAGACAAGGAAGTCATCTCAGAAGTGTGCCAACTTGCCCGTTTTCAGTGTTACTCCAAGTAACATTGAAACGATGTTGGTTTAAAGCAGCATAATTGATGCCGGTTCCTGCGCGCTCGGTCCCTTGCAGCTGAGGAATGAGGTGTCCTGTTGGCCGTCGTCTGAGGGTCTGGGCAGCTCGCAGAGGCTGTGCCCGTTCTTATACATGACCCTCTGCCCTGCAAGCCTGGTCCTTCAGGACCAGCAGGGGGCACCTCTGACTCATCTCTCTCTGGCCTTTAGAGGCGATTTAAAGGGCCCACCTGACAGTCTCTCCTCTGGGTGTCCCACTGTACTCAGGGGTCCTGCCCACACTCAGGGCCGTGTGGGGCATGTGCACGGGGTGGGGATCTGGGGTCCATCTTGGGGCTCTGCCCCACAGGGCCCTCCTTGACTGTAGACCTTCCGCTCTTTCATTCACATGGTTGGTCACATAAGGATAAGATGTATCTGCCGTATTAGCAATCATAAGCGGCTAGACAGGGCCTTTGGCTTTGGGAATGCTGACTGTCTGTTCTTCACCATGTCTCAGTGCCTGGAGGCAGCGAGCCCTTCATGTCGCAAGGCCCGATGCCCACAAGCAGCATGCAGGACATGTACAACCAGAGTCCCTCCGGGGCCATGTCCAGCCTGGGCATGGGGCAGCGGCAACAGTTCCCCTACGGAGCCACCTACGACCGGAGGTGAGTGTCTCTCAGGCAAAGGTGAAACCGTTCACCGGAAACAGTGCTCCCAGCACACAGTGTCCGGGTTCTTGCAGGTCCAGGCACAGCTTGTGTGTGTGTGTGTTGGCTGATGATCAGAAGGGAAATAGTTGTCCTGGGACATATATTCCTTTTGTTGTTGTTAATCCTCACCAGAGGATATTTTTTCCATTGATTTTTAGAGAAAGTGGAAGGGAGGGAGAGAAGGAGGAGGAAAGAGAGGAGAGAGAAACATTGATCATATTGATCAGTTGCTTCCCACATATGCCCCAACTGGGGCCGGGGATCGAACCTGCAACCCAGGTATGTGCCTTTTGCCAGGAATCGAACCCAGGACCCCTTGGTGCACAGGCCAAGGCTCTAACGATTGAGTAACACAGGTCAGGGCATGGGACATATATTCTTAAAGAAACCAAAGCAAACATAGCTTCGAAGAAGGCTGTGTAGCCTAGGTGTAGAAGTCATTTTGGTTTTACCACATTAGAGAGAGGGGCTTACCTCATTGCTGAGTTTTCTCTTCTATAAAGTTACTTGCTCAGCTTAAATTTTATCTATGTCAATTATATTTTTTTTCTCCTAACTATAAGCTTCCTTCTAGATATCAATGTTGTTAGCAAAAATTCCCAAGTCTGTTTTATATGTGATAGTCTAAAAGTTCATTTATTTTCTGTCTTACTCACTGACCAGTTCAGGAATATATTCAGTTTAATTATTCTATTTCTCACAAGATGAATATACTAACTAAACCAGTAAATTTTTTTAAATTTCAAATTTATTGGGTTTTTTATAAACATGTTATTTATGGTATTTATAATTTCTCAGTATATTAGCTGAAAAAATAAATGTATTGCTCATTTCCTATATTAAGATTTAATAGTAATAATTTAAATAACTCCTGTTATTCTTTTCTATAGCCTTTTATGATTGTAGGATTTTGAAATTTTGAGCACTAACATCCATACATTTATTAGCTAATTCAATATCATTTGCATTAATTTTGATGTATGCCTTTAAAAATGAACATTTCTTATTCATAATGAGAAACGGAGAAGTAGAACTAGTTTCCATTATTGTATGTCCATGTCCTGGTCCTCTGCTTGGACTCTTTGCTCTATGCTGTTTCTTCCTTTCGTGAATACCCACAGCACAACCCTGTATGGCACTCCCAGGTCCTCAGTGGGTGGGCGGGGCCACGACTCAAAGGCTGAGGGTGCTGCCCGGCCAGCCGGGACTCCTCAACACCTACTGCCAGGGGATTGGCAGCAGTCCCAGAATGGGTGTTCCCGTCCTTTTGCTAAGAGTTCGTCAGCAGCTGCTCGGACTGCCTCTGCTGGAAGGTGTGCGAGTGAGGGGAGGAAAGGCTATTGAGCATAGAGTTTCGGGAAATAGGCTGTTCCTTTCTCCCGTGGCCTGAGGTCCTTTGTAAAGGAAGTTTTCTTTGAATGCATCACTCCAGGCATGAACCCTACGGGCAGCAGTACCCGGGCCAAGGCCCACCCTCAGGACAGCCGCCGTATGGAGGACACCAGCCGGGCCTGTACCCGCAGCAGCCGGTGAGTGGTGAGTGGGCGTGTCTAGGTGCCTCTGGTTCAGACGCAAACTCCTGGCACTGCGCAGAGTCCTAGCAAGTATAACCAAAATGATTACATCTATTGAGCAATCACGATGGTGTTTGTTTGTGCTAGAACATAGTCTCAGATTTGGAAGCCAGCAAATAAAAATAGCTCTTGCTGTAGGGTATCCCAAAACAAGTGTAATGTGTTATAAGAAGGTAAGGACGTGCGCCCGGGTAAATAGTAACAAGCCCAGATTAAGTATATTGTAAACGTCTGTGTGTACTGCCGACCAAACGCCATTTTAGACCAGAAATATATGGATATATTTTAAAGAGGACGTAGGAAAAAACAACTAAAAATTATCTACTAAGTGGAAGTTGGTTGGCTTCTTAAAGAGCAGGTATTAGCTGACTGCTCACTGATGGTTGGATAGGCTTTGCTGGGCCTCGCAGCCTTGCAGTCCCGAGGCTGAGCTGTGCAGGACCAGCTCGCCAACACGGTGGGTGCAGAGGACAGCCGTCGGGCTAGGCTTTCACACAGCAAGGCAACTTCCACACACTGCAAGGCCTAAGACCGCGTGTAAAATAGAAGGGGTCAAACATGTATTTAATTTTACCGGCGCGTGCATCTACAGTGGGCTGTGTTATTAAACCAGCTTATCCTAACGGTTTTTAAATGAGGTGAAAGTTGAATTCCCATGTCAGCATCTCACTCACTCCATCAGGAGACGCTACCCCGACCAGGAGCTGAGGAACAGGCTGCGCCCAACCTGCCCTCAGGCTGGGTAGTCTGACCTGGACAAGCTGGAAGTTGGGGTGTGGGCCATGGAATGTCGGGTGTCAGGGTAGCACAGGTCCAATCTGAGGAGCCAGATCCTTTGGGAGGCTTTTCTGTACAGTTAGGCCTAAGGAATTGTTGAACCCAGGACCCTCTCAGGGTGGCCCTTGGAACATCCTTCTACCTGCTGGGTCCCCTCAGCGCCACTCCAGGCCCCTGTTCCCACAGACAACATCAAGCAATGAAATAAACAGAAGGTCCTTGGGTGTGGCATGGTGGTGGGTGTGTAACACTGAGATGAGACATAAATCGTTAGTCCTTAGTTACGCGAGCTTCCCGTGTCCACCTCGGAGGGCACAGCCACCAGGTGATCACTTTTGCATAAGGGGAGGTGTGGTTATTCCTGGAAAAGCGCGTGAGTGCAATTTGCCTTTGTGTGAATTTCAGAACTACAAGCGCCACATGGACGGCATGTATGGTCCTCCCGCCAAGCGCCACGAAGGGGACATGTACAACGTGCAGTTCGGCAGCCAGCAGCCCGAGATGTACAACCAGTACAGCAGCTCCTACTCCGGGCCCGAGCGCAGGCCCCTGCAGGGCCAGTACGCGTACCCGTACGGCAGAGAGAGGGTGCAGGGCCCAGGGCAGATGCCACCGCACGGCCTCCCCCCGCAAATGATGGGCGGCCCCCTGCAGCCGGCCTCCGGGGAAGGGCCGCAGCAGAGCCTGTGGGCGGCTCGGAATGATATGCCTTACCCCTACCAGGGCAGGCAGGGCCCCGGCGGCCCCGCCCAGGCCCCCCCCTACCCAGGCATGAGCCGCACGGATGACATGATGGTCCCTGATCAGAGGATAAATCACGAGAGCCAGTGGCCTTCTCACGTCAGCCAGCGTCAGCCTTACATGTCCTCCTCGGCCTCCATGCAGCCCATCACGCGCCCACCTCAGTCGTCCTACCAGACGCCGCCCTCACTGCCAAACCACATCTCCCGAGCGCCCAGCCCCGCCGCCTTCCCACGCGCCCTGGAGAGCCGCATGTCCCCCAGCAAGTCCCCCTTCCTGCCCTCTATGAAGATGCAGAAGGTCATGCCCACCGTCCCAGCGCCCCAGGTCACAGGGCCGCCCCCCCAGCCGCCCCCGATCAGAAGGGAGATCACCTTCCCTCCTGGCTCCGTGGAGGCGTCCCAGCCGGTCTTGAAGCAGAGGCGGAAGATTACCTCGAAGGATATCGGTAAGCACCCAGGCCCTGCTGCCGAAGGAAGCCCCGTGTGGCCAGAATTTACATGTTAGTTCACATGTTCTTGCTGTTGATCTCAAAGGCATGAAACGCCCGTGAGCACAGACTGCCATGTCTCGGAAAGGAGCAGTGGTGGTAATAACTCACTAATCTGAAGTGAGCAGCAGCCCAGGAAGAGCCTGGGTCACGGGGTTTACTGTGGGAGTGGTGCTGTGGGTGAGGGGGTGGGGGGGAGACGGATGGCTCTGTGAGAACCAAGTGGTCCCCCCTGGCTGTGGACTAGCTTCTGGCCGAAAGATCTGACCTAAAGCCAACACTCTCTCCCTGCACCGCGTGCTTAGAACAGCTGTGGGGCTGAAGGCAGAGGTGGGCGGTGGGTGTCCCTGGGAGAGGAGAAGCTTGAATGTGATCTGTGAGTCCGTGTAACGGGAGGGGGAGGGCACTGGTCGACCTGCCCAGGGGGCTGCTTCAGTTGCCGCCGATGGGCTGTCGGTCCTGCTGGGGTCTCCTGAACGCAAAGAAGACGTCCCGTTCTGGGATTCACACAGTTTCTCTGCGTTCGTTTTTAAGCACTTTCAGTGCAGCAAAGGGAACTAAAGATCTTGACTGTACTAAAAATTTCTTCTCAAAATCTCAAAATCACTTGACATGAAATCATATTCAATGATTAGGAAAATGTTAAAGATGTTTCCACTCATTGGACTGTAAGATCCTGTAGAGAACGGGATGTGGGAGGTGAGCAAGAGATACAGACTCAGAGCATCATTTTTATATGTAAAAATAGGCACACGTATTTGTGTTTGTATACACGTTTAAATAAATTTATATAAAATTTCTTAGTACATGTTATACCAGGATTTGTCTGTAGTCTAGAGAAATTTATGTTGCTCATTTTTAAAAGGAAGCTTGCTTTTTCTATGATAAAAGTAATATGTGCCTATCTTAGAAAAATTGAAAAGTACACGACTTTAAAATAAAGGTGGAAACCCACAGTCCCCTGCCGAAGTGAGGCTGCTGTGGCGCCTGGCTGTGGCTGTGGTGAGTTCGGGCTGGGCAGGTCCCCTCACACCATGTGCCTCCCAGGTTCCTGAGATGCCCCCCCCCCCGAAATTGACAGATGATGGCCGCTTTTCCTAGCCCAGCTATGGCAGAGCCTGCACACGTTTCATCACATGGCTCTGTCTTCCTCTATGACAGGAACGGGGAGGACTAAAGTGCAGCTCTCTGTTTCCCATCCCCCTGCTCAAGCTCAGCTCCTGAGAAATCCAGACCATCAAGGTGCTGCGGTTGTCCACAGTGTGTCCTGCGGCCAGAGCTAAGAAACAGAGGTTGGCTTGGGAAAGCCAAAACTTTGTGCTTGGATTTAAGTTTGGCTTATATTCTGCATACTTGCCAGCCTTCCAAACACCCCATGTTGAGACATCGTGACTAGAGCAGGCAACAATGACAAGTAGCATTGTTTGGTTTGACTTGATTATTGAAACGGATGCATCTGTTAGGGGGTAAAGGAAAAAAGCGGGGCTGTGCTGGACCACAGCCTCCTGGAGAAGCATGTGGGCTCCTGTTCAACCGGCAAAGCAAAAGGCCTTCAAGACCAAAGTTTCTTAGTACAGCCATCACCTCGCTTCATATCCAGAAGTGATCGTGTCGAACAGTCCCTCAGAACAGTTATTTGCAGCCAGTCCTTACTGCCGTTTCTTCTCTCTTATTCTTTGTTATTTTCTGTCCTGTCATGCATGGCGTTAATAGTCATCACATCCTGTTCTTTCCCCGTTTTTAGTTACCCCGGAGGCCTGGCGTGTGATGATGTCCCTGAAGTCAGGTCTCTTGGCTGAAAGTACTTGGGCTTTGGACACTATAAACATCCTCCTGTATGATGACAGCACTGTCGCCACGTTCAATCTCTCCCAGGTGAGCCAGCACCCGTGGCGCCGAGGACCAGAGCAGAGCACGAGAACCAAGGGGCTTAGTGCTGCACTCACGCTGGCGCTCGGCGCCTGGCCCTTTATCCCCAACATCCATCAATGTGTGGTTGCCCGAGAATTCCATGCAGAACGACAGTTCATTTCAGTCTTTATATAAATGTACACATACCTGCGTCTCATAAGAACACCATGACCACATACGTGTGTGTGTGAATAGAATGGATGATGGTAGTAAAATTCATTTGCTGTTTAGAATGAATATTAGCAGCCCGATATGAATTAACTCAGATGCCACATAAAGTTATGTCCGCAGTCGGTGGTGTACATGGAGTGGGTTGCAATGGAGTGTTATTCTTCTTTCCAATGGGACCTCACCCTTCTCTTAACTAAAAAGTTTTTTAAAAAGGAAAAGTAAAGAGAAATTTTATATTTAGAAGATACATAGTATAAAGTTGACACTTGAAGAACGCAGGGGTTACAGGTACCGGCCACACGATCAAAGAGCTGCGTGTAACGTTGACTCCCCAGATACATGCGTTGTTCCTTAGTTTCCATGAGGGGTGGATTCCAGGACACCGCCCCTTCTCCCCCTCTCCTCCCCCCGCCCAATACTGAAGTCCTCGGATGCCCAAGTCTCTCTGTAAAACAGTATAGATCAACGCATACAGCCAGCCCTCCACGTCCACAGACTGTCCAACTGGAGAAGGCAGTTTAATGAGTCCCCACGTGCCCATCCAGCTGAAATAATCATGAACGCCTCTCCATGCGTCTCTTGGTGTGCTCCTGTGTCCGCCCCTCCAGGTTGTTGATGCTTTAAAGCCAGGACACCGAGCTGACAGCCCTCATGCGCATCGCTAGGTTTAGAGCAGATTCCAGCCTAACAGCTCACAGGGCGAGGGAGCTGGGGGTTAGGAGAAGCACCCAAGGGTTGCCTCGCTGTGGACTTTTAAAGAAATCTTCAGAAACATGAGAAAGGGGTATTTTCCCTACTGGTGTGAACTCTGCTTTTGGTGAAAAAGCCCAAACATCTAATTCCTTGCTTCTATTGAAATAGGACCAGAACCTCCCTCTCTTTCTTCTCATTTAAAAGTGTTCATTGTAGCCCTGAAAGGCAGTTTCTCTGTTGATAGGAAGTGTGTGAACATGGTCATAAACATTACATGAAGTTCATTTCAACTGAAAATAAGTATTAAAGCATGCACGTCCTTTGCTGGAGTGACGCACTATATCCTGTAGGAGGTGAGCTGCTGTGGGTCCCACCTTTCAGGCAGGTCCACTTAGCCGCTTCCCTGCCCTTGCTCGAGAAGGAGGTCTGGCTCCTCGGAGGGGGCCGGGGCCCGGGGGGACACCCCATGCCTATGCCCCGAAGGCGGTGCTTTCTGGTTGCTGCCCGATTCCGCTTACTGGTAATCATGCTGCGCTGAAAAGTGGTGTCTTCCGCATATTCTCACTGAAGAATCCTTTCTTACTTCCTGGTGCTTTATAGACCCCAGGGTGCCAGTGGGACTCTGGGGGAAGGGAGCCGAGCGGGTGCTAATTGGGGAGGATGTTGCTTTTCTTGGTACAGACATGTGCTTAAAAGAAACAAAACTGGTCCTTGTAGCTTTGTCTTCAGCTAGAGCCTCCAATAGCTGGAAGGCAAAACTGCCTTCAATGAAACATTCTAATCCACTATCAGGAACTCAATTGATTTGCTTTTAATTTTCTGTTATGGGCTACGATGTTGCTAAAAATACCTCTTGCAAAGAGTAAATCAGCATGACCTGTGGCACCTGAGACAAAAATAACCATACAGTTTGATGATGACAGCAGTAAAAACCCAGGCAGGCAGAGTCTCAGATAAAACCATAGGAAAGTGGCTCACTTCCCCGCTCTTGTAGTAATGAATGCATTGTTTTGGGGGTGGGGGGAGATCTTAGAAAAATGAAGAAAACAGGTAAGTTTTCATGTCGATAGTGCAGGAAAGTAAACAGAAACTAAACATGGCAGGTATGGGTTTAGTTACTAGAACCTCAGGAAGACAGTAGTAAGCGGTAAGTAGTTTGGGCCTAGCCAGACATGCAGTGTGGGTGCTGGGAGCGTCCTCCCAGACCTGCTGTCAGGGCTGACCTGGGTCGCAGGGCTGGCCGATGTCCTGACACTGAGCCTGTTCTTGGTCTCTTTCTCCTCTGCAGTTGTCTGGATTTCTGGAACTTTTAGTCGAGTACTTTAGGAAATGCCTGATGGACATTTTTGGAATTCTTATGGAATATGAAGTGGGAGATCCCAGCCAAAAAGCACTTGACCACAACGCAGCGAAGAAAGATGAGGGCCAGGCCTGGGCCGACGAGTGTGGGAGAGAGGAGGAAGCTGCAGAATGCATGGAGGACGACGAGGACGACGAGGAGGAGGCAGAGGAGGAAGACGGTGCTAAGGCCGAGGCGGAGGAGAAGGGCAGCGCGGCCTTGAGCCCCTCCGACGCCGCGGCCGAGCCAAAAGAGAAGCCCAGGCAAGCCAGCAAGTTCGACAAGCTGCCCATCAAGATCGTCAAAAAGAACAACCTGTTCGTGGTCGACCGCTCCGACAGGCTGGGCCGCGTGCAGGAGTTCAGCAGCGGGCTCCTGCACTGGCAGCTGGGCGGCGGGGACACCACGGAGCACATCCAGACGCACTTCGAGAGCAAGATGGAGATCCCTCCGCGCAGGCGGCCGCCACCCGCTCCCAGCGCCGCGGGCCCCAAGATGGAGCTGGAGGGGAAGGGGGAGCCGGAGGAGCAGCCGGAGAAAAGCATCATTGCGACCATCGACGACGTCCTGTCCGCGCGGCCGGGGGCGCTGCCGGAGGACGCAAACCCCGGCGCCCAGCCGGACAGCGGCAAGTTCCCCTTCGGCATCCACCAGGCCCGGAGCCACCGCAACATCAAGCTGCTGGAGGACGAGCCGCGCAGCCGCGACGAGACGCCGCTCTGCACCGTGGCGCACTGGCAGGACTCCCTGGCCAAGCGCTGCATCTGCGTGTCCAACATCGTCCGCAGCCTGTCCTTCGTGCCTGGCAACGACGCCGAGATGTCCAAACACCCGGGCCTGGTGCTGATCCTGGGGAAGCTCATCCTCCTGCACCACGAGCACCCGGAGCGGAAGCGGGCACCGCAGACCTACGAGAAGGAGGAGGACGAGGACAAGGGGGTGGCCTGCAGCAAAGACGAGTGGTGGTGGGACTGCCTCGAGGTCTTACGGGATAACACGCTGGTCACGTTGGCCAACATTTCCGGGCAGCTGGACTTGTCTGCGTACACGGAGAGCATCTGCTTGCCGATCCTGGACGGCTTGCTGCACTGGATGGTGTGCCCCTCCGCGGAGGCGCAAGATCCCTTCCCCACGGTGGGGCCCAACTCCGTGCTGTCGCCGCAGAGACTCGTGCTGGAGACCCTCTGTAAACTCAGCATCCAGGACAATAACGTGGACCTGATCCTGGCCACGCCTCCGTTTAGCCGGCAGGAGAAATTCTATGCTACGTTAGTTAGGTACGTGGGCGATCGCAAAAACCCGGTCTGTCGAGAAATGTCCATGGCGCTCTTATCGAACCTGGCCCAAGGGGACACGCTGGCCGCGAGGGCAATAGCTGTGCAGAAGGGAAGCATCGGGAACTTGATAAGCTTCCTGGAGGATGGGGTGACGATGGCCCAGTACCAGCAGAGCCAGCACAGCCTCATGCACATGCAGCCCCCGCCGCTGGAGCCGCCCAGCGTGGACATGATGTGCCGCGCGGCCAAGGCGCTGCTGGCCATGGCCCGCGTGGACGAGAACCGCTCCGAGTTCCTGCTGCACGAGGGCCGGCTGCTGGACATCTCCATCTCGGCCGTGCTGAACTCGCTGGTGGCGTCCGTCATCTGTGACGTTCTGTTTCAGATCGGGCAGTTATGACCCCGGTGAGGAGGCCGCACGTGTGAGTGACGATGAGGCTCCCGTACACCCGGCTGTTTTCTGTTCTGTTTCTCCAGCGTAGGAAGAAGGAAAAGAAAACGTGTGCTCCTCTGCCCCGTTCATATTTACCGATTGGGAATTAAAGAGATAATTAATTCGAACAGTTATGAAATTAATATTTGCTGTCTGTGTGTATAAGTACATCTGTTGGGTTTTTTAATTTTTTTTTTTTAACCAAAGTTGCTATCCAGTGCATTCAGAGGTCACTTTTTGTTTTTCACAGATTTTCTTTTTGATGTTCTTTCTTTTCCATGTTGTATTGCATTTTTTGGGAAGCAAATTGACTTTAAAGAAAAAAGTTGTGGCAAAAGATGCTAAGATGGGAAAATTTCACCACACTGAGGCAAAAAGGTGAAAACCCATCCCTATCCCAGGAGTGTCATCCTTCAGATAATGACATAAAGCTGTCCCATCGCCCAAAGCGCTGTGCAATAGAAACTGCTAGAAGGGTAGGTCTCGGGGCTCAAGGAGGTGTGTCAGTCAGTAGTCAGACTAGCAAGAGATACTGGCTTCTCCACAGGAAAGTGCTTGCCTTAGGCTAGGAGCAATACGAATGGGTTTCCTTTAAGTTAAGGTTGAAAATACGTACCTGACAACGATCAACGGAAATTGCTTCCTCACCACTACGTCATGTCTGCTGTCTGTCTTTGACCTTCCACATGACAGTTCTTCACAATTCCTTTAATCATTTTTTAAATATTTTTTTTACTGCCTATGGGCTGTGATGTATATAGAAGTTGTACATTAAACATACCCTCATTTTTTTTTCTTTTTCTTTTTTTTTTTTTTTTTTTTTTTTTTTTTTTTTTTTTTTTTTTTTTTTTTTTTTTTTTTTTAGTACAGAGTTTTTAGTTTCTTTTTCATGATGTGGTAACTACAAAGTGATGGTAGATTTTAAATAATTTTTATTTTATATATTTTTTCATTAGGGCCATATCTCAAAAAAAAAAGAAAAAATACAAAAATAAAAAAAAAAGAGGGTAATGTACAAGTTTCTGTATGTATAAAGTCATGCTCTATTTCGGGAGCACAGCTGATCACCATTTGCTTCATGAATCAAGGTGTGGAAATGGTTGCGTACGGATTGATTTAGAAAATGGTCACCAGTACAGACAAAAAAGAGAAAAATACAACAAAAAGGAAGAAATACAACTTCAAAGATTTTTCAGTGACGAGAATCCACATTTGTATTTCAAGATAATGTAGTTTAAAAAAAAAAAGAAAAAACTCTTGATGTAAATTCCTCCTTTTCCTCTGGCTTAATGAATATCATTTATTCAGTATAAAATCTTTATATGTTCCCCATGTTAAGAATAAATGTACATTAAATCTTGGTAAGCACTGTGATGGGTGTTCTTGAATACTGTTCTAGTTTCCTTGAAGGGGTTTCTTAGTAACCCAGTCATTTATAAGATATGGGGGAATACAGCCGTGTACTAACCAAGTCACTTGTCACCAACCATGAGGTCGGAAGGGACCCTTAGGGGTTACCGACTAGAGTGGGGAGCAACAGTTTGACTTTCTCAAATTATTTAGCTGATTAGCCTTTGTTTGAAGCAATCAACTCTAATGCCATCGAGGTCTGAGACTTTTCAGTGTACATGGGAGGTGGCTGCTGGCCCGTGAGGCGAGGCCTCGAGAGCTCTCTGGCCTGAGTGAAATTGCCTTTGACTAACCCGTCTTAATTTTAACCAGAGTTCAATCTATTCCGTGTTTCTTCTGTGTGCCTCAGAGTTATTTTGCATTTAGTTGACTCCACCGTGTATAATATTTATATTGTGCAATGTTAAAAAGAGTATGTTCTATTGTATGTGGTGTACATAGTGCAAAGTGATGATTTCTATTTCAGGGCATATTAATATTCTCATATTCCTTCCTACCTGGTGCACAGTATCTTTTTAATACTAGCTGTTTCTAATTTACACATTTCCTTCCTGGGTCATTGACTGTTACTGTGTCGCAATCACCCTCTGGAACGGCTGCAGGATGAAGCTGTCACTGGGCAGCCTGTTAAGTCTACCTCTTCACACACCCTCCCAGCACCGCATACCAAACTCCGAGTCCTCCGCCAGGCCTGGTCCGGGCGCCCGTCACTCACGGACACCCTGGGAAGAGTTAGGCAAGAGCTGGCATTTCTAATCCGAGTGTCACAAGAAAAATTTCCCTGCAAGCAGCCTCATCCATCAGCGCCCACATCACTTAGTCTTCTCACATAGCAATCAGCCAAATGTGTGGTGAATTAAAAACCCATTTATAATCTACTTGAAATACATCTGCTTGCTAAGAACAGATTTTAGAGCTCCAAGCTTCAAATACAGAGATTTGTAAGAGGGGATTCAATATTATTAGAACTTCTCTCTTATAGAGTATGAATAAAAGGTGTATACAAACTTCAAAGTCTAGTATCCCAATTTATTTGTCCATCAAAAGAGTAAAATCATTACAGAAGACTGTTGTTGTCATGGTTGAGTTGTACTCAGTACCTAGAGTCCAACCACTGAGCGACACGTGTCTGCATACTGACATGACCGTGACCTCAGAGTAGTCCAGGAAGACTAGCATCCTTCCTACATTCTCGCCCCAGATTCAAGACGACCAGACTGTGGAGGACTCAGCCTGCTTGAGGTCATCTTGCCTACAAACTGAGCTACTCTTTGTCCTAAAAATTAGTTGTTCTTTTCCTATGAGGCTTTTCAGAAATTGACAGGTTGCCCATACTTTAAATGTGTACACACACAAAAAAGATGAAAATAAAGGTGCAAAGAAAGTTTAGTGTTTTGGAATGGTGCCATAAAGTCGAGTCTGTTGGTATTGGAGTGAATTTTTTTTAATGTCACATAAAAGCTCTGGGTAGCATGCTCTCAAAAACAACTCAAATGTTTTGTTTGAAGTTGAGAATGACACAGAATCAGTTTTTATTGATGAATGTGGCCTATTCAAAAACTAGGTAAGCTGTTTTTTAGAAATTAGAACAGAATGATTTTTTTAAAGGAGGGGATGAGCAGCTTGAAGATATAATGTAAGCTACTAACTGCCTCTTTTATGAAAAGAAGGTGGCCTTTGCCCTTAAATCCATCCATTCAAAAACAGTTCAAAATCCATATCTTATCAAACTCCAGGTACCAGTTCCCATATGTTCACCTTAAAGGAAGCAGAGGAAGTATTGTAAGTGAGCCGGACAGCCCATTTCTTGCTGACTTTTCTCTGCTGTGTGGAGAGCTGAGGCCAAGCTGCCTGACAATCCCTGCTCCTCCCCCCGCCAGGAATATCATAGACGAACTTTTAAAATCGCCAACAGACACGTGTGGTCGGCAGCCCACTGGCATGTGCCAGTGTTAATGCAGTAGAGATGTACTGAGCACATACTATGTGCCAGGCTGTGTTCTAGGCACAGAGGTATCGTTAATGAACAAAGACCCTGTTTTAATTACGTTCTAGTCTTTCCTGTCAATTATAGAAATAAATGAATCTTCCGGATTCAGTGTTGGTGCGGTGAGAACACCTAGTGTAATTAATTTGTTAAGAAAGAAGGTAAACCTGGGTGTGGGAAGAAAGATGTGGGCTGAGACATCAAGGGCACCTAGGGAGGCCCCAGGCTGTGGCCTGACTGTGAGCTCAGCCATATGGACAGACTGTCTCCGAGGTCCTGTCCACCCTGACAGGTGGACTCTGGGCTTCGGATCCCTTCTGCTCATCTTCAAGTGAGTACACTACGTGGAGGGGAAGACAGACAGGACCCTGTGATCCCAGCTTACATGATAAGCTTGGGAATTCAGGCATTGACTGAAACTGCACGGAGACCTGATGCAATAGTCACTAACATGACATGCCCGGGCCCATCTCCAGTCGCGGGGCTTCATGCTCCATCCCCTGATTTCCAGTCCTGTGTCTGGTGGGGACCATGTCCTGTAGTCTTTTCAAATGCCGGTCAATCGAGCAAGTTACCTTTGAGATATAAATAGAGGAAACCCCGAGGGGAAGTTGGGGGAAGGCCATCAACTGTCCAAAATTACGAGACTGTTTTTTTTGGTCCTGAATTTGGTTTTAGGGAATTGAAGTTTTACCCCCGCTTTTTCCAAAGTACATTCTAAGATGCATAAGCGATCTCACAAAGAAAACGCCGTCCGTGCTCTCTCGGCCATCTATAACCCACGTGGTAGCATTGAAGACTGAGGGATCCTGTGGAGAAGAAGCCTGTGTTTCGAGCACTTCCTGACTTGGTACCAGGGAACGCTTTCATTCAGAAACCCTCTAAACCTACTGTGAGCTTTTAAGTACCTGCACTGGCCGCAGGTCATGCCTGACTTCTAACCCACATTCCCTGCTTAGGTATCCACGGTGTATGCCTTAAACTGAAACAGAGACAGCCTTACTGAAGTTCTGGAACCCTCTGTCGGTGTCCCCATAGCCTTCAACAAGTTTCTGAATTTCTCTGAACCTCAGCCTCCTCATCTGTAATATGGGGGTAATGCCTGCCTTAGCGTTGGTGAGGATTAAATATGGTCTACAATAATAAAAGTGTAATATGCTAATTAGACCAGATGTCCCTCTGGACGTCCTTCTAGACAAAGCTGCAGCAGGCAGGGACAGAGGCAGAGGTGGCAGAGACCCCCAGAAGCGGCAGGCGTGGGCCAAGGTCAAGGCCCTTGCACGAATTTTATGCATCGGGCCTCTAGTAATTATATAAAGGCCTCGTAACCTCAGTGATCGCTGTTCATTAATCCTAAACATACAGGTGCACATACAGTCTTCCTTTTCTGTGCACCCTAGCATGCATTTCATGCAATGTTTAAATCTGGCCTAAGAATATCTGGCCATAACCAGTCACACATCTCATGTGACCGTTGTTTCGGGTTTTCGATTAAAAGCTGTGAAGGCTCAGTCTACGGGTTGCCTGTGCTTAGCGCCATGGGTACAATTTCTGCAGAATTTCTCAATCGCATAACAGGTTTTGGCACCCACAGCTAGTGGAAGGGCTCCCCTTTCATTTTGTGAGCCTGGGGGAACATATCTCAAATATAGTCATGCAATACACCTGCCCTGCCCTGCCCTTCGAAGGAAAAAAAGTGGCCAGCAACGTATGTCCAGGGCCCAGCACTGCCGACCAGTGTTTTGTTGGCTATTCCTTTTCCTCTAATGCACAGAGCAGAGCTTCCTGGAGAAAAGGGGCTGGTCCCCAGCTTGGCGATGGGCCACATTCCTGGGGGAGAGATGAAGTGGCTTCCGGATGCTTATTCCCGGGGAAGCTTAAGTTCAGGTAAATAATGAAACGAGCTCTCATTTCCACATAAACATGGTGTTTAGCTGGCCCCGAATCTCTCTGTTCTACAAACGGTCGTTCTTCCAAAGGCTTAAGGAACCTGGACGTGGAGCCTGCTTCCGGAAGATGCCCTTGTTCACAGGAAGCTGTGCTCCCAGCAGAACCGCAGCATCGCACGCTGCTTGCGGGTGAGTCGGGACTAGTTTGGATGTGTTGGCACTTGGCGTGCGCGTGACCGTCAGGCCTGAGTTTTCTTACGGTTTCATGACAGCGTCCGGCTTGGGGGCTCTTAGAATATTCTGCCTGAGCAATGGCCCCTTTGGTGTCCCTGCTACACAACATTTAGGATTCTACTTTTTTACTTCTCTGTTTCACTTTTCAGTCACCCAGTGTGACTTAAAAGACACCTGAGGTGTGCGAAGTGACAAGGGACACACGGGGAGGACATCGTTGCTTATGGTGGGAGCATAGCTTTAAAAATGATGGTCTAACACGAGCCATTGTTCCCCAGGGGAGGAAAAGGGACATACCTTCTCACGTTTCAGATGAATACACGTCCAGCGTGATGTTTTTAAATGTCCCCCTCAGCACAGCGCTTGTTTTGCTGTCCGTGTCTTTTGCACCACATGGCGTGAGCATATGGCCAGTGCTTGTCTTGCCGTAGGACCTGGTGGGAGAGAAGGACTGATGGCGAAGAGCCGCCATGATTTATCGGATGATTTGCATCGCAGAGGGAGCCTCGAGGCAGGCCTCGGCCAGCTCCTCATGGGCAGGCCTCTCCCCACATGTAACATTTGATGTCTGTCCGGCTGGTCCGTGGGAGATGGGAATGCATCTGGAAAAACAAACAAGTTTTGTGAATCAGTGGAATTTCACCTTGGTGGGGCTTGTTTCCAAAAAGTAAATGTGTGTGGTCCTAGTTTGGGGCTCAGAGTGCTGAGCCCTGGAACCTGGGCACAGTGGCATCTCCCGCCCTCCAGTCCATCTCCAGGGGCCGCGGCTACAAGTGATACGTACAGGTGCCTGTGTCCTGCTTCAGTCTCGGGCCATCAGAGAGGCCCCAATTCTTGACTCAGCGGCAGACAAGTGGCCACATCCACTCCCAGGCCTCTTACCCTCCAGGACTGAGAGCCCCTGCCTTTCCCACCCAAGCAAGGGCCCTGGGGTGGGCATGGCCCAGACCTGCATCTGCCCCAGGGGAGCAAGTCCAGCAGGGTGCTGCCTTCGACCCCACCCAGACCTCCAGGGTCCTTTGGGTACCACAGCCCAGTGGAACAACCCCAGTCCACCTCCACGCCTGTCATTCCTCTCAGCGTTATGACATCCTGGGTAAAGCCTGTGCCCGCCATCTAGAAGAAAACGCGTGCCAAACCTCAGCACTTTCTCAGTCTGAAAACAAATACTGACCCCTCATGTGCCTAATGGAGTCAGTGTGATGCCAGGGTGGAGGGGGCAACCCGGGAAGGTTTCCTGTAAGAGACGGCCTGGGTTGGAATGGGGTTGAGAAAGGAGGCCTTCTTCCCTGGGCAGAGGGCTTGTCCTACGCGGGAGACTGAAAAGATCCCAGGTGTTCTGCATCTAAAATAAGTCGGAACCGCTCAGTTACGGGTGTGGAAGTGGTTGGCCCGGGGAGAGGGCAGTCAGATGGACAAGACCAACGGCAGAGCCGCGTCCCTCCTGGGAACGCTGGCCTCCGTGGCTACCAGAAGGTCCAACGTGGCAACGGTGTGATCAGTGGTTTAGCGAGACACGGGCACCCGAGGAATGAAACTGGGTGTCGGAAACCATCAGGGGTCTGCAGTGTTCACGCTAAGAGGGCCCGGGGCTGGGTAGAGCGGGCCTTTGTCTGAAGATTAGCCCTGAGAAGATGACACAGACCCGGCAGCATTGAGCTGGAATCTGGTGCTGGTGTGGACGTGGGACAGGAGAGGGGGAGTCGGATCCTGGCGTGAGAATGGCGTCGCCAGCCGTTGGGCAGGCAAACCAGGGACCCAGCTACAAGCCTCACGTAGGCAGTCTTCTAGGCCCGAAGACGCCCAGGGCCTGCGGACCTGAGGCTGCTGGCGAAGGGATAGAGGCAGCTGCCTGCTGACCTTCGGACGAGATCATCTCAAATCGGCCGGGTGCAGCCACAGTAAGCGCGGGCCTTGACGCAGCAGAGGCAGCGGGTGTGAGGGAGGAGTGTGGGGCGGTGGGAGAGGTGCTACGATGCTGCCTGACGATGGGGGAGGGGCTGTGAGCCAGCCGTGGGGGCAGCGCCAGGCTGGAAAGGGTCGGGAAACACTGCCCCCTAGAGCCCTCAGCGGGGAGCACAGCCCTGCAACCCTGGTTTTAGCCCTGGAGGCCTGGGTCTGGTCAGCCCACAGAACTAAGATGACGCATCTGGGTTGTTTTCAAGCCACCGAGTTTGTGGTAATTTGCCACAGGCGTTTGTGGTGCTAGGGAATGCCCAGGGGAGCTGGGGTCCGGACCAGCACGAAGGCTTAGGTGTGATGTGCATGGAGAGGGTCGGAAGGGTGCCCTGAACAGAGGGCCTCCCATCCGGACCCGGAGTGAGCAGGGTCTGTCTATCGGGGAGGAACCTTCCCTGGTGGCCTCCAGGGGCGGCTCTGCTCAGAGAAGGTGACAGGCAGACAGGTCACCTGGGAGGGCTCGGCCCTGTGAGTGACCCTCACTGATGATGGGACGAGGATACAGGTCCAGCCTTCGTGCGGGCAATCAAGAGGGTCCCATCACATCCATGACTCGAGTCTTCATTAACCCAGAAAGACCAGGGATGAGGTGACCCCCTACTGACAGGAGAACGGGGACAGGGCCCGGGGCAGCCACGGGACAGCTGGCGCCCGCCCTGGGCTCTGAGCCCTCCCCCGCGGCCTCGGAGGCTTCCAGACGCCCTGGGAGGAGCTGCGGTCCAGTCGGGGCCCTCGGGGCCAACAACACGACCCAGGGTGCGTTCACGGAGCCCCGACGGCTACGAGAAGGACACCGAGTGGCTCACAGAACGAGCAGAGAGATCCAGGCTCAGAAAATGGCCAGGGACCCCGAGAGCCCAGGTCACGCCGGGGACCCCAAGAGCCCAGGCCCGGCCCAGCCCTTCCTGCTGGCGCTCGGACACTGGCCCCGGACGGCCTGTCGTTGGGCAGAGCCCACTGTGCCGTCTGCGCTTCTCTGTGTCGCCCCGAGGGCTGTCGCTGCCCACAGGTGGCCGATGCCGGGTGTGTCTCAGGCAGTGGCCCAGGGCACGCTCTCTGTGCTGGTGAGCGGGTGCCTCTACAACACGGTTTCTGAGGGCGCAGTGCCCGTTGGGGGGGGGGTCCCAGGTGCTCTCGTGTGGGGTTCAGAACTCCGGGTGCAGGTGTGGGCCAGACAGGAGGGGCTCCCCGATGGGCAAAAGCCAGCTGTTTTGGAGACTCGGGGAGGCCCTGCCTGTGGCAGCAAGTGCAATGCCATCTGAGGGACACACGGGACCAGGGTGCCCGCCAGGAAGACGGTGCCCGTGAGGGAGACGGTGCCCATGAGGGAGACGGTGCCCGTGAGAGAGACGGTGCCCATGAGGGAGATGGTACCCAAGAGGAAGATGGTGCCCATGAGGGAGACGGGGCCTTTGAGGGAGACGGTGCCCACGAAGGAGATGGTGACGATGCCCATGAGGGAGACGGGGCCCTTGAGGGAGACGGTGCCCGCCAGGGAGAGTGTTGTGGACGGAGTGGGGCGAGCGTTGGGAGACCAGAGCGCGTTGCCTCCATGTCCTGGCAGTTCTGGTTCCCTGCCCCCTCCTCGGGGAAGCCCATCCTCCCGCCTCCCCTCCCACCATGCCTGGGCGCAGACCGGAGGGGGAGAGGAGAACTTTCCAGAACGACTTGGAGAAGAGGTCAGCGGCCTCGGACAAGGACAGAGGTGGGGCCACTGAGGCCCAGGGCTGGAAGAGCAGAGCCTGGGTGGGGAGGGACAGCCCTCCTGTGGGTGCCCTGGGCCAGGGACACTGCTCAGGAGCTGGGGGCCCTGCAGATGGGGGCAGCGGCGACGGGCCTGCGCTCTCCTGGCCGGAGCCCCGTGCTCCTCCCAGCCACTCAGGCCTTCATCCCAGTGCCCAGTGCACCCAGCAGGGAGCAGCCCTTGGAGGGGCCGGCTGTGGGGGGGGGGGTGTCCTTCTGGGAGTGGGGGCCAAGACTCCTGCATCCCAGCCCTGCCTGGTGTGCTCAGTGGTTAGAACATCGGCCTGTGCTCCAAAGGTCACGGGTTCCAGTCTGATCAAGGTCACGTGCCTGGGTTGCAGGTTGGATCCCTGGCCCTGGTGGGGTGCATGCGGGAGGCAACCAATCAATGTGTCTCACATTTCTCTCTCTCTCCCCCCTCCCTCCCCCCCTTCCCTCCCTTCCTTTCTCTCTAAAAAAATCAATGGGAAAATGTTCCCCGGTGAGAATTAACAGAACAAAACAGGCTCCTGCATTCCCCCTCCAAGGAGTCTGAGAAATCCACCATCTAAAGTCACAGCAAAAAGGGGCCATTTTAGAGGCGAGGGAGAGCGGCCCAGAGGAGAGGCAGAGCCGGCGCAGAGGGCATGTGGCACTTGTCAGTCCACGCAGGCGACCTTCAAAGCCACCAGGAGGCAGCCCCGCGGCCTCGCCCTGCTGGCCGCTGGCCCCACAGGCGCCCCACTGGGACCAATTAGCCTTCGGAGGGGCCCGGGGCTGCTGGGCCTTCCCTGGGGGCTGAGCTGGTACATGCTTCACACGGGCACCGCTGCAGAGGGCACAGCCAGTGAAGCGGTGGCTCACTCCGCCTGTGCCCGCAGCTCTGTGCCCGCAGCTCTGTGCCCGCAGCCAGCCCCGGCCCTGAGCCCAGCAGTGGTCCCCACCATCTCCCTGTCCGGTCCTCTGACCTCACACCCTCCCACACTCAGCCTGTTCTTCACCATGTTGCCAACCCTACACTCGTGTCTCCAGAGCCCACGAGGCAGGGTGGGCCTGATGTGCTCCCCGACGTCTGTGGAGCCTGCGGGCGCCTGGCACGGAGCACGTCCAGGTGAGAGAGGCCACGTCTGTGGAGCCTGCGGGCGCCTGGCACGGAGCACGTCCAGGTGAGAGAGGCCACCGTCCAGGAAAGCGGTGGGCTCCGTTCCCACCCTGGAAGCTGGCATGGCCATCTAAGCGCGACAGAAATGCAGGCGGGGCGACCTCCCCCGGGATGGCTGAGGAGCTAAATTCGGGGTGGCCTCCCCTACTGATGGCTGAGGAGCTAAATTCGGGGTGGCCTCCCCTACTGATGGCTGAGGAGCTAAATTCGGGGTGGCCTCCCCTACTGATGGCTGAGGAGCTAAATTCGGGGTGGCCTCCCCTACTGATGGCTGAGGAGCTCAAGTTGGGGCGACCTCCCCCAGGATGGCTGCGGAGCTGAAGTCACGTCCACACCTGGACTTGGAGGTGGAGGTAAAGGCTGTGCATGAAGAACTTACATGTAAATAGGAAGAGTGGGTTCCGGAGGAGGAAAGCCCTTTCGCGCCCCGTTAGCTGCTGTGTCACTAGGAGGTGGGCCACCCACTCGCATTTGGGCCTTAGGTTCCTCTTTCTCTTCCACACACGGAGTTCTGTTCCGTGGGCAGCACCGCCCTTCTCCCGCCTCCAGATGCTGCCTGCAGGCCGGGCCTGTCCCCACGGTAACCGCCGCCTCTGTGTGTCCGCCCTCGGCCAAGGGCGCTGGCCTGGGGGCCACCGTGTGCAGCAGGGGATGCCGCTCCCGCAGCTCTAGCTCAGAGGCCATGACATCCATCTCGAACCTTCACTCCACATCACAGCTGCAGGACCTGGAGCAGTGCCCCCTCCTTCCCTCCCTCCCTCCCTCCCTCCCTCTCTCCCTCCCTCCTTCCATCCCTCCCTCCTTCCTTTCCTCCCTCCCTCTTTTCCTCCCTCCCTTTCTCCCTCCCTCTTTCCCTCCCTCCCGCAGGTCTCCCTGGGGGATTACTGAGTCTTCATCGAGCAGCGTGCTGTATATTTAACTCTCTGGCTCGCCTTCAACATCCATCCCTTCAGCCTTCATCCCTGCCTCCCTGGGTCTGCTGGCCATTTGTCTGGTCTCCACGGCAACAGCACCTCTGATGGGTGGTTGTTCCTAAGAGGTCATGGCCGCTGCCTCTTGTCATCCCCCTGCCTGCACACACCCCGCCTCCCACCCAACTCCTCTCCCCCAGTCACCCGGATGGTCTGGTTTCACCTCCTCAGATGCACCCCCACCCAGTCCTCTCCTCTCTGTCCAGTTGAAATGTCTCAAGGATGGTTTGCCTGAACCTCTGCTGTTCTGCTCTGGACCCCGTCTCTTGATGGTGGGATTGGAGTTGGCAAGGTGCTGAGGTGTGGGGTGTGGCTGTGCGGCCTGGGGGGACAAGGCTGCCCTACGCACACCTGGGAGGGCCTCGGCTGAGGTGTTGGAGGGCCAGGATGGACTCCCCACGCAGCCACTCGTACGGTGTCCAGGAAGCAATCCCTGCGCCCCCTGTGGGCCGGCCCCAGGCAGGTGGTGGAGCACAGAGGCGCTTTCTGCATGCAGCCTTTCTGCTGGTCAGAAGAGGGTCGTCGAGGCATCCAGTCAGATGTGACTGTCAGATAAACAGTCGCTCCCTCTCTCTCTCTCTCTCTCTCTCTCTCTCTCTAGTGTGAGCGTCAATATTTGTTGTTTACCTGAAATTCAAATTTAACTGGGCATCCTGTATTTTATCTGACAACTCTAAGTAGAAGAGAAAGAAAGCGAATGAGTAAATATGGAAATAACATAATTCATGACCTGGTGGATGCTGGGAGGAACAAGCTAGTGCCCTGTGAGAGCGTCCTGGGGGTGAACTGGTGGGTAGAGACGGATCCCTTAGCACAAGCACGGGAAGGGGCCTCCATATGCAAAGTGGAGGGGGAGGGGCACATTCCAGGCAGAGCAGAGCACATGCAAAGGCCCTGGGGTAGGAAAGAGTCTCCGGATTCCCAGTCAAATGGCCAGTAGGTAGGTGTGTGCAGCCTGAACTGATGACCTAATCGACCCGGCCACAATAAGCAGTTGCTCAACCAATTGTAGTTACTGTGTGTTATTATTAATAATTATCATTAATGTTAAGTATTTATAATTACTTAATTTTAATTAATTATTATTAATAATTAATAATAACATCAGGTCTAATGTGAATTCTAGACATGGTGTAGAACACTGTCTCAGTCGCAGAACTGCCCTATTAGTTTTCTATAAAGAGGCCATTTCAGTGCAGATGGGATGAATGCCATGTGTAACACACTGGCCTGCACATTTGAAAGTTCTCTTTACAAAATTAAGAAGCAGAACAGTGTCTGAAATTCGTATTTTTCATTACAAGATCTCACCAGGCCCCTCTGCTCAGCCCGAGTGTCCCTAGGGAAGCTGTGAACACGGGTGCCCTCACCGGGACCTGGGCTCCCTGCCTCCTTTGCCCCCACCCCCCTCACCCCGGGCACAGCACCTGCTGTGGGAGTGGGGGCCTTTGCAGGAACCGGGCTGCTCATCTGTCAAACGGAATCATAGTAACTCCTGCTGCAGCGTCACCGTGAGGGTCCCGTGAAATGATGTCCGTGTGAGGCCCAAGGGCCACGGGAAGGAAGCAGGTCTGACTGTTCCCATCACAACTGCCCCATCGTCACCTCCTTCGCCTGGAAGGTGAGCAGCGGGAGTCGGAGCTAAACCACGCACCCAGGATGCTACGGGCAGGAATGCCGCCTTCAGCCCGTGGAGGGGAGAGGAGGGAAGCCAGCGCACTGCCCCTCAGCAGGGAGGAAGATGGGTGCAGGGATGTGGCTGAGGGGCTTGGCCTGGATGGCTGCCTGCCGTGGGCGTGATGAAGGGCCTGCACTGCCCCTCCTCCCATGGGACCGGGATGAAAACAGCCTTTCCTTCGGCGTCGCCAGCAGACCTGCTCCCAGCAGACGTGGGCTCAGGGCCCAGCCTGGCCTCAAGTCCTTACTCCATGGCCCATTAGCCACCAGCTCGGTTTCCTCTCTGCCACACAAGGATGGGCAGTGCCACCAACGTCATGGAATGGTGGCGTGGGTCCACTGAGATGGCACGTGGCTCACTTGCTTGGCACAGTGCCTGGAACATGGACACATTCAGCAGCAGCCAAGGGCAAGGCCAACACCACGGTAGGGCACCCATGTTATTGGGGGAGGGGACTGTGCTTGCTGCCACTATGACTGAGTGTGTGTGCGTGTGTGTGTGTGCACGAGCCATGAGCCACACCCCAGCAGTGTCCGGGCCCCAAATCCCCAGGTCCCCAGACCCTTGCCTCCCCAGTTCCTGATGCCTGACAGTCATGTCAGCAGCTGACCCCTCGGTCAGGCCCTGACCTTGTTTGTGACTCTGTGCTCAGTCCTGTGAGTCTCTGTGTGAAGCGGCCCCTGCGAGCTGGGGGCTGGGCCTCCACAAGGGGGCGAGGCTGGGCTGGGACCTGGGGAGGAACTCGAGGTGCACCCACCTCCCGGGAAGGAGCTGCCCCGGGTGAGAGGGTGGCCTTGCACTCTGCTGCACTGCGGAAGAGAGCTTAGCGTTTTGCAGGAACCGCGTGTCTGCGCCAGGGCTCGTGGTCGCCACCTGTAACGTAAATCTCTCAGAGACGTGAGGGCAGCGCACATCATGAAACATCAGCGCGAAATCTGATTTAAAGTGGCTTTTCATAAATATAACAAACCAAGTCTACCCAAACTCACAAGTATATTCCTCTGGGCCTAATTAAAATACTGAACAAACTACATGAATATATTAAATGAAGGCGTTCGGCAGCCAGAATCAGCTGCAAAATCTCACTCCGGCCGAGAAGTGCGAAGCGTGTCATCACCAACATCCCAGCCTCTGCCCGAGGCCGAGTGCGCGCGTGGGACCGAGTGCGCGCCGAGGTGCGGGCGGCTCTGCTGGGAAACACGACCCTGCCCTCCTCGCGGCGGCCCACGTGAGCCCCTGGGTCGGAGGAAGTCGCCAGTGCAGCCGGAAGGCGCCGCGATCTCCGACCAGGACGGCTCCCTTGGCTGAACTTCTGTGACCAGAGCTCAGGAAGGAGTGGGCTCCCCACCACGCCAGCCGGCACCAGGCACAGGTACCCCAGGGTTCGCCAGATGGCACATGGAGAGGACCAGATATGTCCACAAGGTGGCGGAGTCGGGATGGAGGAGAGGTCGGTGGTCAGGGGCAGGAGTTCATGTGGCACCTGCCCTGACCGTCCTGCCCAGCCCTGTGATGGCAGTAGAGTGAGGGGCGCCCCAGAAACCCAGCGGGGGCCCAGGTGGGGTGCAGGCGGGACCCCTGGCGTCTGCTCTCCGAAGGCCTGGCACCGGCTGGGGGTGGAGAGGAGACGCCCTGGTGAGGATCTTGGGCAAGGCCCGAGGATACCTCGGAGGGGGTTCACCTGGCCAGAGCCACCTGGCGTGCCTCCGCGTGTCCCCTCAGCCACCTGGGCCTTGTTGCCCCCACTTATCCACGCTGCCTTCCACGCCTGCCGGGGAGCTCCCTCCTGCCCGGGGCCCAGGGGCAGGGGAGCAGGTGGGCCTGGAGAAGCGTGTGCGTCACCCACGGGCTTTGTCGGGGCGTGGGCACAGCTACTGAGAGGTGGGCTCCCCACACAGTGCCCGTGTCTGTGCTGACGGCACCTGGACTGCGGCTGGCGCGCCGCTGCACCCCTCTCCTTCCCTGCGGACGGACAGGCCTATAGTGTGACCACCAGGACGGACGCGGAGCGGGACTCGGGGCCACACTGAGGGCCATTCCTCCCAGCGGTGAGTGCGCCGTCACATCCTCATTATTCTCGTGGAGTGATGGTGGGTGGGGGGCGTGGACACAGCCATCTCTGGTCGGTGTCCCCGCGCCTGAGTGAGTCCAGGTCCCACCCCTGCCCCTGCGTGAGTGTTTGGGGTCACCAGGGGTCAACCATGCGGTCACGCTGGGCTAGCTGCCCAGGACTCCGCGTTTTAAACCAGCCTCTAGCCTCAGTGCCGGCACCTGCTCCGCTGACTCCTGCCCTCTAGATGGCGCTTGGGTGCGCTTCGGAGAGGGCGCCCCCTGCAAGGGGCACGTCTGCATCCCCCAGGTGGCCCGCGCTGCCCTCGGGGTGCCCTGGGGGGCTCCGCCTGCACGGAGCTGAGCAAAGACAGCAGAGGTCCCGGTGGGGCTGCTGGCCCGGGAGGGGCGCAGAGGCGTGAGGATCGCTCCCAGCTGGAAGTGGACGGTACCGACGAGAAGCTCAGTTTTGCAAAGTGAAATGTCACGGATTTTGAGTCCCGAGCCCACCCCTAGCCTTTGGTGTTTTCCTCTCTTCATCCTTGGCAGTGTGTGATGCCCATGTTTCAAAGACAGGGCTTTAAAGGGCCATAAAGCTCCAAAGATTTCAAACAGCTCTTTTAAAAGCACTTTGATGGCTTAAATGCAGGCACATGAATTACATATTTCTCAAATTACACAGGGTTTTAAATCTAAGGGACGATGTCTTTGGCAAGGAGGACTGGGGCTTTGTCTTGTGTGGGGAGTGTTTTTAAAAGCCTGTGTCACATATTCCGGTTGGTGGTGGGAAGAGAGAAAGAAAGGGGGCCTTGGTGACAGACAGACTTCCTGGCCTGGCCCCCGGGCAGCTCTCGAGCAGAGGAGCCATCCTCCCAGGCCAGGCCAGGCCAGGCCAGCAGCACGGCCACGTCTGCCTCCTCCTGCATCTCTCCCCAGACCAGTGGCAGGTGAGTGGGTGAATGACAGAGAACAAATGGATGTCGCTTTGCAGCGCCGCTCCTGCCACCCCTGCAGCTCGCCCACAGCCAGTAGTGACAGGCATCTTCATTTGCCCAGGTCAAGCCTGCAAGACCCCCAGGAGGGAAGGGAGCTTGGATGTGAGAGCTCGGGCTCAGGGCCGGGGCTCACAGGCGTGGCTCCTGCACCGTCGCTTTCCTGGGTGACCTCTTCAGCTTCCTTTAGCGCTCAGTGCTCTCGCCTGCAGAACGGGGTCATGTGGCCACTCAGGCACTGGGTGGTGAGGATTAAGCAAGATACATGTCAAACAGTTAGCAAAGGGCCTGGTCCACAGGTGCCTCCAAAATGGTGATGATGATGATAGTAGTGATGGAGGTGGTGAAGGTAATGGTAGTAGTGATGGTGGTGATAGTACTGGTGATGGTGATGGTGGTAATGATGGTGATGATGGCAGTAGTGATGGTAGTGATGGTGGTGATGATGGTGGTGATGGTAGTAGTGATGGAGGTGGTGATAGTGCTGGTGATAGTGATGCTGGTGATGCTGGTGATGGTGGTAATGATGGTGATGGTGATGATAATGGTCACCCCCTCAAGATCTTTCAGCAATTGGGTTTCAGTGTTATCACCCAACATTTGTGGTGATTGCGCCTACACCACAGTCTATCCCATGAGTTTTGGCGCCCAGCACATCTCATCTCATCGTCCTAACTGTTGGTGACCCCCAAGGGCAGGCAGCCTGCCCCTCTCCCAGGGGTCGGCTCTATGGCAGGAACAAACCCTCATCCCCGCAACTATGGCCACTGGGAGTCTTGTGGGGCAGTGAGATCACAACCCCCCCGAACACCTCCCCCTCCCGGCTGAGAGTCCCTGTGATGAGCGGGTGTGCAGGCCGCAGGCTCTCCTGTTCTGCTGGGCACAGGTGACGCGGCGGGAGAGTTGCCCCAGCCATGGAGGAGGCTTTGCACAGTCTTGGCCGTGGGCGTGTGCAAAGCTGGAAGAGAGGATGAGGGTTATCTCGAGGGGTTCTTAGAACTCAAAACTAGGGAATGAGATTTCTCTAGCTGAGGGGGGTTGGAACACAGCTCTTAGGAGGACGCTTCTTCTAGAGGCAGAAAGTACTGCTGGGCCGGCCCTGTGGACGGGCCATGACCACTCAGCCAACTTCCCACCCCCAGAGCTTCCCTGGCGCCCTTCACGCAGACAGAAGGTCCCCGAGCACCCGTCGCCCAGCCCGGGAGCCCTCGGTCTCCCTCACGCAGCCCCAGCTCGGCACGGCCAGTTCTTGTTCACGTCGTGTGTGAACTTGCTCCATTTTACTCGTCCCTGGTCGCGGGCCCCGGCCCCCCTGAGACTGTGAGACCGGCATTGACGTGCTTCCTGCGCTGAGGAGGCCGCAGAAGGCGCCCGTGTCTGGCGCCTCCCACGTGCCCAGCTCCGTGCTTCGCCGTGTTGGGTTCGACCGGCCAGTGGCGAGGGGAGGGCCCCGGGTGTGTTCTCAAGGCCGAATCCAGCCTCGTCCTTCCTGGCTCCGGTGGCCCAGTGCCATGTGCTCGGGGCCATGGTTACGTCCAGGGTCCCCCCTCCTTCCCCCCCACCCCCACCGGGCAGCATCCATGAGGAGCCTCTGAGGGGAGCCCCGCTGCTCCAGACATGCGCCTCAGGAGTTAAATCCATCCCAGGGCTCCTGGGGCGCCTCCCCTCTCTCCCTGGAAACTGGGATTGTAAGCGATCAATTGTATTCGATTTTTTGAAACACATTCCTCATCCAGTCAGTTCTCATTCCTAACCCTGAGAGGCATCAAACCTCCAAGCCCTCCACATGGGGCGTCTGGCTGAAAGCGCTAACGCTGGATTTCGCTGCGTGATTCATGGTGGGTTTGGGGGCCGCTGGGGGTGGGGTCGGAGCTGGAAAACCCCAGCACAGCGCCACCATCACCCTAATCTCGCTCTGTTACGGAAATGAATGGCGAGGTGGGGATTGCCGTGCCATAAATCACCTGGCGTGCCGGGTAATCTAATGCATTTTTCAAGTGTTGTTCTCGCCGCTTGGCATGCACAGAACTGCTCGGCTGGCACAAAGTTTGCCATCAATCTTCCTCCCGCCCCCCCTCCCCCAGGCCCGGCCTCACCACCTCCTCCAAACCCTCCTAATATTTTCTACATAAACCAGTTTGGATTCACGGGGCATTCCAGCCAGTAAATGCTCTGAAGATTCATCTTTATGGACCAGCAGCCCAGCCTTCGCATCCCAGCTCCTCAAGATGAAAAGGGATTTTATTCGGTGTGTTGGGCTGCGGGGAGTGGATGCTGGCGCGTTGCTGGGTCCATTATTACCGAGTGTGCTCATCTCCAGGGAGGAGAGCGAGGCGACAGGCGCCTCAGGGGGAGGGAGCTCAGAAAATGGCCCTCCCGGCAGTGCACCCCACCCCCAGGCTCCCCAACACCCAGGGAGCCAGGATGGCCCTTGCTGTACCCTCACCAGGGGAAGAGGCCTCGGGACCAAATAGGTCCCAGCAGCTGTCGGGGAGGGGCCTGGCCCCACCTCAGGGAATGGAAACAGCAGCAGCTCCATTTGCTTTAAAGCGCAGCCTCCTCACAAATGCTCCCAGCGAATGTGCTGAGCTAACACCTCGCGGCCATCAATATGCGGGCTGTTCATCGCCTCGTGACCTTGGAAGCCAGTGATATTGTCTCCTAAATCAATGGCTGTGTGGGCGCTGGGCTGCAGGAGAGAGGACACCCCGCCCGGCCCAGGGGGGACTGGGAGGTGCTTAGTCACTGCGGGGGGCAGAGGGAGCCATTCCAGAGGCGCCTCCTCACAGTGTGTCCCGTCAGGCTGCTGGGCCTGCACTGGGATGCAGGGGGGGCATCGTCCGCGGGGCGGGGGGGGGGTGGAGGGGGGAAGGTAGAGTCTGTTGTCACCCTCCACTAGGGTGGTCCTGGCCCACCTCTCCAGGTCCCCAGCACCTTGCCTCGGGTCCTTGCGGGGTCACCGCTGGAGGGAGAGGGCAGAGGGGAGGCGGCCGACACCCAGCTTTTAGAGGTGAGCATGGCTGGTTCTGGGAGGCATCGCTCCCGTGGGGATGGGAGACACCTGCCATGGGCTTATGCAGTCCCGCCCCCACTGCAGGACCTTCCGGGGGAGCGTGAATGAAGGCATGGGCAGGAGGCACTTGCAGAAGCCAGGCTGCTCCCCAGCTCCCTGAGGGGCACTGCGCAACGGACCCCAAAAGATCTGGGAACGTGACCTTTGGAAACAGGGCCTTTGCAGGTGTCAGGAAGGACCTCGACATGAGGAGATCGTCTTCAATGAGCTGGGGGGGCCCTGCATCCAGTGGCAAGTGTCCTTGTCAGTGACAGGCAGAGGGAGATTGGGACACAGCGGGGAGGCAGCAGTGGGCCTGCATGGAGGGGTACAGCAACCCCAGAGATCGGAGAGAGGCACGGGCAGATTGCTCACTCTGACCCCCATCTCAACTTTGAACTTTGGCCTCCAAACCATGAGAAAGTCCATTTCTGTTGTTTAGGCCCCCAAGGTCCTGGTCATTAGTGGCGGCAGCCCCAAACTTGGGGTCCGAAAGAGGTCTTCCAGCAGTCGCCCCAACATTCCTGGGGACAACTGTTCTAGCCAGAAGTGCCCAGACCAGGGGGCCCCAGCCTGGCAGAGGCTGCAAACTCCGGTCCTGCTTGGCCTCCGAAGGCACGGGTGGCTCTGACACCTGTATTTGTTAACCCTGTCGGGTGCCCCATGATTCCCGCCGGGGGGGGGGGCAGTGTTCGTTCAAGCAGCAGTCGCCACTGGAGTTCACTGAGTCACAGGACCCGACGCCCTGTGTGCACTGTGTCTGGGCAGCGTACGTGGCCCTGGTGGTTTCCTCCGTGGCGCAGCCACTTCCAAGTTACATGCTTATTCTCAGCTCCCCGCCCCGATGGCTGTCTTGATTTTTCATCTCGTGTGCTTGCCCCAATCCCTCCAGTCGGTGCGCCTGGGCCAGGCTAAGCCACAACTGTGTCATTTTGAAAGTTGGAGGTAGAGTCCCTGATGAATGGAGGGAGATGCCGTGAGTAAGCCCCGGTGTCCTCGCCAAGCCTCGCGTGACCTTGATGGGTTTGAGTGTGGTTTAAGGTGAGACTCTCTGCCTTGTAGAGTCAGAAACCCCAAATCATTCACACCCAGAGACGGCCTTTCCTCTCTCACTGGGCTCCAGGGGCAGGTGTGGGCCGCAGGTTCGCTAACCTAGGTGAGGAACAGGCTCGACCGTGCACAACTGCCGATGTTCAAATGCTTTTGACCTAGAATAGTGGCAGTTTCATGGGGTTCAGCGTGAACCTCACCACGGGGACCCGGAATTCGCAGATCCCTCTGCCCACAACTGGCCCCTGCCCCACAGCGGGAAGCCAAGCTATAAGCGAAGGGGTTGGGGCTGGCTGGTGAGAAGCAGGAAGGCAGCCTGGCAGCTGGCAGCTGGCGCCACCCGCACTCACAGCTGGGCCGGGCTGTTCTCTTGTTGAACAAACACCGTTTCACCGAACACCAACATCAAACAAGGTCACTCTGTGAGCAGATGGAGAGAGACAGAAACCAGGCCACTCGGAATCATGGTCGAACGCAGACAAAAACCACAAGCACCGTGTTTACGTCACAAAACGACCAAACGTCCCTCCCTCCTCCTCAGTCTGAATGGCAGCCACTTCTTTCCCATTACAGCCTTAGCCTCGGCCACTCCCCCTCCCACAGAGAGATTAGTGATGCCCCGTCACGCAGTCTCAGTGTTCTCACATCCACCAACATCAAGCCCAAATACTCTACCCGGCCCTCCCCCATGGAGACACCCCAGGTTTCCCCATTGTGTTCCGTCTTCCTTGTGATTACAAGTACCAAGAGCCCAACTCTGTTCAAATACCCATGTGTTCCTGGTATCTTTGGCTGGTGGGCATTGTTAAGGCATCAGGTTCTGCCAAACCAAACTGGCATCAATGCATTGAGGATAGGACCACTGTTACTGCCATCTCCACCTCCACCAAAATCATACCCACCATTTCCATGACAACCACCTCCACCATAATCACACCCATCATTTCCATGACAGCCACCACCACCATAATCACTCCCACCATTTCTATGACAACCACCACCACCATAATCACTCCCATTTCCATGACAGCCACCACCACAAATCACACCCATCATTTCCATGACAACCACCACCACAAATCACTCCCACCATTTCTATGACAACCACCACCACCATAATCACTCCCACCATTTTCATGACAGCCACCACCACAAATAACACCCATCATTTCCATGACAACCACCACCACCATAATCACTCACACCATTTCCATGACAGCCACCACCATAATCACTCCCACCATTTCTATGACAACCACCACCACCATAATCACTCCCACCATGTCTATGACAACCACCATCATAAAATCACACCCACCATTAGCACCACAGTCACCATCACCCCAGTGTTCACTACCAACACCCAGCTGAGTGATTTGTATAAATCTCATTATTTTACCCTTTTTCACCTCTGTGGGGTAAGTACAATTATCTCCATTTTCCCAAATAAGGCCATATGACTCAGAGAGGTTAAGTAACTAGCTCAAGACCACTCAGCAAGGAAATGGCAGAGCAGGGGTTTGAAATCCCAGTCGGCAGAGACACTCCACTGCTTCCCACAGGCAGAGTGCTCTGGAGCTTCGCCCAGACACCCCGCTGCCTCCTCTCCCATCCCCTTGAGCCCTTCCCCTTTCCTGGGGGTTGGAGGTGAGCTTCCAGCAGATGCCTCTGTGACTCTCCCCAGCAACCCTGCCTCACCCCCGTGCGACTTGCAAATCTGTTGTGTTTCTTTCAAGTGGTTTGCACATGTGTGCCCAGGTCTCTGATGTGTGGAGTTCGTAATTTAGCTTCTACAGGAAGCTCTTATTTCGTTCACATCCAAGTTCTTGAGTCTGCCTCCCGGCTGCCTCCATGTGCCAAATGCAGCGCACACACATTCCTTGCAGAGCCACGCACAGAAGCTGAGATTTATTGAGCCTCCATCTATTACTGCAACCAGCAGGTCGCTTACTCCCAGATCCTTTATTTCACGACCATATTTTTCTTCATAAATGGCACCTTCTTTAGATGCTACATAAAGAGGCCCAATTCCGAGCTTTAAATTGGCGTTACTGGAGCTATCTGAGGACATACAAAGCGTCTGAACTATGGGTGGGAAATGCCCTTGTTACATGCTTCGCCGAGTCCAAAACAGCTTAACGGATTTTCTTCAGTTAAAGGAATTGCACTTCTGGATGGAGGAGGCAAATCTGATCAAGTCCGCAGGCGCGAATGCAGCTGGGAAGGCAGAGCTTCGTGGGAAGTGCAGCCGCCGGGTCCTCCCCAGAACCCTGAGATTTCTTCTTGAGGGGGTGTGTGTGTATACATGTGTGTGTGTACATGTGTGTGTATACATGTGTGTACATGTGTGTATACATGTGTGTGTGTTAAACACCCACCCAGGACAAAGGTCAGGACCTGTGATTAGGCTCATCACAAAGTTTTTTAAAATATATTTTTATTGATTTTTTATAGAGAGGAAGGGAAAGGGATAGAGAGTCAGAAAATCGATGAGAGAGAAACATCGATCAGCTGCCTCCTGCACACTCCCTACTGGGGAGCAACCAAGGTACATGCCCTTGACCGGAGTCGAACCTGGGACCTTTTAGTCCGCAGGCCAATGCTTTATCCACTGAGCCAAACCAGTCAGGGCAAAATATATATTTTTATTGATTTCAGAGAAGAAGAGAGAGAGAAATGAAAACATCAATGACCTCCTGGTTCATAGAACAACGCTCACCACTGAGCCACGCCAGCCAGGCTGATCATAGAGCGTTTTGCAGGATTGTTGGTGCTGGTGAGTGTGAATGGCACCTTTCTTGGCACAGCTCACAGGGACTGCGGCGGCCTTGGGCGCTGCCGAGCCTCCCCTACCCTCTCTTCCCGGGCAGGCGTACTGCGGTGCACACGGCTCCAAGACCCTCGGAACCATGGCACCTGGGGGGCGGCGGCTGGCCCATGTGCCAAGCACTTCCCACCGCAGCGTGCACACCGTCCCAGGCTGCGTCTGCATCCCGGGTCTGCTTGCTGCTGCGCCAGCCCTGGACCTGCTCCTGAGAGGGGTCCCCTCCAGGCCCCAGCCCCCTCCAGCCCACAGACAGGAGGGATCCCCCCACCCCGTCTTCATCTCCCGGCACCACACCATTATCTTTCTTGAGAAAAACCTTTAAGCCAGGTTCCAGGGTTCTCTGGCAGTGTGAGCACCCACACTTTCCTCAAAGCATGGTCTTGAATGAGAAAAAAAAAACTTTAAAGGCTCCATAGAGCAGCTGTCTCATCATCTTTGTTCGTAGACAGTCTCCCTGCCCAGCAACAAGGAAAACACAAAACAAATGAAAGCCAGCCAACTCGGCTGCCTCCTCAAGGCCTTGGATGCCGGCGGGGGGGTGGGGGAGGGCGCTCACTGCACTCCAGGAGGCGCCTTCTGTTGCTTTGGTTTCCATGTCTCACAGGCAGGGGTGACTTCGCCAGACGCACCTTCTGCCTGGGATCCGGGTCGCCCCTGCTGTGGGTCTGGGCCGCAGATTCTCGCCGGGGTCTGCATGCCACTAAACTCTCAGATCCTCCGTGCAGAGAGCCTCCGCCCTCTGCCATGCACCTGTACCCACGTGCCCCACCCCAGCCCCACCCTCCCTCCAGCACACATCTGAGTCCTCCACCCCACTCCCTGCTGGCCCCGGTCTATAGCTGGACTGGTGGGGCCCAGGGCATCTGCTTCCCAGGCCCAGCCACGGGGGTGTGGGGTTTGTGGGGGGTTGGGGTGTGAAGGGAAAGGCAGGGCCAAGACAAATCAGCATTTCTGCAGCCCCATTGGAAATGCATTGATTTCTGTTACAGCCACGAGGCCCATCCAATTAAAAATCATCGCCAACGCGTTCCAAGTCTCTGTTCTTGCCAAGCTGCCTGCCGCTTGTGCAGAGCAATGCTGCTTGTCAAACGCGGCCTCGTCTTCACAGCTGACACACCCCAAAACCCGGAGGTCTAGAGAGCTTTGTAAGTGCCGTGAATCCACGTGAACCCACCGTTGTGGGGGGCTGAGGCCCAGGCCGCTGCCCTTGTCTGGGGCTGGCGTTGTCACTGAGCCTGTTGCAGGATTCTCTCTCAGGCTAGAGAGACAGGCCAAGCGGCTGACGAAGAGGAGCAGAGGGTAATCCCTCCTGGGAAAGTGTTCACGAGCCTGTTTGAAAGCTAGGTGAGCACATCTCTTACCATCACATGAACGTAAAGGAGGAAAGAACACACACCTTCCCAAGGAGGTCTGAGTCTAGGCCCCTCCAAGGAACCACTCCGATGGTGGAGGCAGTCAAGGAATGGGAAAGGCAGGCGGGATGGGACACACCTAGGCTCTGGTCCTGACTCTGCTACTTCCTGGCTGTGTGACCTCAGGCAAATAATTAACCTCTCTGTAGGCCCGTTGAATCAACTCTAAATCTGGCTAGTAAGATCTCCCTTCACCGAATGAACAGCGTTATCCCATATGAAACCTCTGTAAGACCTTGGCACATACGAAGTGATCAATGTACAACATTTTAGTTATGCTTCATGGTTTTCTGCAACTTTGGGGAATCTTCCTAATGTCCATTTGCACAAGTCTGGAAGGATCTCTAGAGTCTACATTTAACGTTTTCCTTTCTGGTTGAGGGTAGCAAAGAAATCCCACTTTTCTTCCCAGAGATACTTTTTATAACATTACCAAACTTCTCAAGGTTATCTTTCAGCCCAGAGGTCTGCACAGCTGCTACTGATACAGCTGTGCTCCTGGGGGACGGGGTGTCACCTTCCTCTCCAGCCATCCGTGTTGTGGCGTGTCCTTTAGTGTGGTCTTTATGATGCCGTGGCTAACTGACGCGAGGCAGTGTGGTGCAGTGGTTAGGCTGTGGGCTGAGACTTGGCTGACCTGCCGTGAGTCTTGAACACAAACTCATTTTGTGACCCGTTTTCTCCAGGTCTCAGGTATGTGTCTGTTAAGTGGGGATGATGAGAATCATACCTTCTTTGGGGATTGTTGACCCAGGACACTGAGTTTTAGAATCCTGAGGTCAAATTAATCATTATTTTGTAATACAGAACTCTTCCAAAATAACTTTTTCTAAAAAGTAACCAAATTCTGTCTAACTCAGATCTGAGGTCTCATTGCCCGGCGGCCTCCGTGCCAGGACTTGGCGAGGTCAGCCTCCTTCACCTATGGCTTTAATGTGTATGTCCCTAGTGGTGAACTGTTTGAGGACTTTTCATGGGATTATCTGCCATCTGTATATCCTCTGTCATTATCTGACCATTAGGCAAACTGTCTAATTTTTAATTGTTTTTATTTTTTATTGAGTTTGAAGAGTTTAAAATATATGTTCTGGGTAAAAAAAACCTTCACATATAGGTATTTTACAAATATTTTCTTCCAGTCTATGGTGTTTAAGTCTCTTAACAGCTTTCAAAAAGAAGAAATTTTTAATCTTTTTAAAAAATCTTGATAAACTTCAATGCATCACATTTTTGTTGATGTTGTATGAGTCATGTCTGGATTGTAGCTAAAAAACTGGCTAAACCAAGATCACAAATTTTATGTCCTCTTCTAGAAGTTTTGCAGCTGTAGGCTCTCCATTGAGGTCCATGGTGCATTTGAAGTTGGTTTTTGTGTATGGTGTGAGCTGAGGATGGAAGTTCATTTTTCGGCATGTGGCTGTCCAGTTGTGCCAGCATCACTTATCAGAAGGTTATCCTCTCCCGCGTTGAATGCCGCTGCACCCTTTGTTGACAATCAGTCCTGGCGAGTGTCTTGATTTTCGCTGTATAGTCCTGAACTGAAACTCTGCTCCCATGATTTCCTGACAGGGCCCCTTCTTTGTCCCCAGCACTGTTCACTGTGGAATCCTCACCACAGCAGTCCGGCTTGTGCTTCCCCCTCTCCTGGTGGAACTGGATAAATGCAGTTCTCCTAGAGGTTGGGGTGTCCAAGGAGCCTATAACGTGGTCCCCTCTTATCCATGAGGGATACGTTCTAAGACCCCCAGTGGATGCCTGAACCCACACATCGTACTGACCCCTGTATATATTGTTTCTTCATATATATATACACTAATAGCCCGGTGCACGAAATTCATGCACACTTAAAGGGAATTAATTAGAGGAACGTAATTTGGACTCACTATCTAATACCGGTAATATGTGAGCGTGAGGCAGTCTGTGTTTCTGAAATTCAATGACATGAATTTTAGCTATTACTTTGCCAAATAAATGGAATTTACAGATAAAATTTAAAAGAGCATTCAGCTTAATATTAAAAACTCTGGCTACCAAGTCAGGTCTGTTTTCAACTTTTTGCCAGCGTTGTAAATTGTTTGCAATATCTGCCCATTTGGGGTTGCATGTCATGGTTATGAATAAATCTGGCTTGCCATACTTCGTTACAATTGCCATAGCATTTGTAATGCTGCTACAAATCTCTGCTGCATATTTCTGGGATTACCCTCAGAAGATGATGGAAGTATTACATTTTACTAATCAGCACATTATCATTTTCAGATCTAGATTTGAGATAATCCATCAAACTACTATATTTTCCAACTCTCAACTTAGATTGGTTTGCTTTGATGAAATTTATCCAATTGGCCTCCATTTTTTAATATGAATCCGTGATAAACTGTTGAGTTAATTTTCTTGCATTTAAAATAGGATTGAACATGTCCCTCACAAAGAGATGAAATCCATAATACTGCATCTGTGTGACTCATGTTCTTACATTTTGTCTAGTATTATTGTCGATTACACTGTTCTCTCTGAGTCTTAATGCAATATCTATTCCCCAGCCTTTTTCACCATGTGGGAAAAGAATAGGATATGTCATTGCATCTAATGTAGGAAACAGGATATTGATTTGTTTCATTTTAGTGGCATTTGGATTATTGGGATCTGGTTTACAATGAATGAGCAAGTCCCTTTCAAAAGGAGGTTTTCCATCTTCGTTTCTGAATATGACAGCAACCTAGGTTACATGAGGAGAATTATATCTACCTGGGTCACTGTTACAATTGTATTAATTGCCACTGTTATGTCTGTAGGAGCAATACCTTTAGCTACTGCTTCAGATTGGGCTTCCTTTTCTACCTCATGTAGCATCTTGTATGATTTTGTTAATTCACTTATTTCATGCATCAGGTTGTTGATGCTGATCATGAGTCTTTCTGAGCAGCCCTGGTTTTTTGGCATTGCTAATCATTTACTTGTAGCTTTGGCTATATCCAAAATATAGAGTTGAGCTAACTTCCAAGAAACACCATCCGAAGGATGTAAAGCTCCAGTGTGGTGATAAACTTGTCCGTGTATTCTAAAACAATATGGCCCATATCCTGATGGCGATGCAATATCGGACCCATGGAAGCAAAAGCAAAAGAACTATTTAGGAACGAATATTTTCCATGAAATTTTTACTGTCAGAATCTTCGTTTGTCATTAATTTTTTTAAATATGCCAGCTAATCTGGGAAATGTATATCATTTGGACAGACTTTCCCTTTGCTACAACATCGAGTAAATTTCCCATCAGATGGTTTTTCATCAGAGAAATTTAGTGATAGGCAAAATTCACATCGAACAGTCATTCCACCACAACTATGTTGGAGAATGCATCCTCATGTACTCCATTTTTGCTGAGAAGGCAGTTCCTGCCAGTATTAGTAGTACTTGTTGATGACTGTTCTCTAGACATATTCTGTCATTGCCACTGCTTTCTTTCAACTTCAAAGGCATGTTGGTCTTTAGACTTTTCTGTAGATAACGCTGGTATTTTTCAGCATCAGAGCGATGTTTTTCCAGTAGCTGGTGTTCAGATGCATTCTGTCGCAGGCACTGCCTTCTTTCAAGATCAGATGCACCTTGCTCTGCAGACATTTTCTGTTGATAACGCCAGCATCTTTTGTCTGCAGAGCTACGTTGTATCAACAGTTGTTCTTTAGACATAGTCCCACCTCTCTACTGTCACAGTCTGAGATGCAGGTGAATAAGAGTCCTGGCTGGCTGGCTGCTGAGAGCTGTCTGACCAAAGGCTGATTCTGGCTGATTCTGTGGGGGTGGGACTTCCTCCTCCCTGATATCAGTTTCCACAGCTATAATGAGGAAGCTGGAATGACAGAGGGAGTCGTGCCCTCCAGCCACCCTCTCTCTCACTCTGCTCTATGTCCAGCGGCCTCCTGCTCTGCCAAGTCCTCCAAACTTCCCGCTCTCTACCCACTCCTCTCTCACTCTGCTCTTCACCAGGCAAGGTCCCAGGAGCCCGCAGGCATGGCTTGGCACAGCAGTCCTCGCCTTCGGGGCTGGCAATGGTCCCAGGAGCCTATGGCCATGGCCGCTGTGGCCTCCTGGGGTGCTTGACACCTGTGTATGCAAATTAACCACCATCTTTGTTGGGTTAATTTGCATAGTCACTCTGATTGGCTTGTGGGCATGGCTTGTGGGTGTGGCTTGAGCATAGTGGAGGGATGGTTAATTTGCATGTTTCTCTTTTATTATATAGGATATATATACACACACACACACACAAACACACACACATATATAGTGTGTGTATATATATATCCTATATAATAAAAGAGTAATATGCAAATTAGGCATCACTCCATCACAAAGATGGCTTCCCCCATAGCCACAATTGGCTGCCCCCATAGACACTAGATGGCAGTGCTCAGTCCAGCTCAGCCCTGCCACAGAAGTGGTCAGGCCTGTTAGCCAGGTAGGTGGTGGGGGAGGCAGGAAGCCTGAGGGGCAGAATGGGTGATCAGAGGAGGCTGGGGGTCCCCTGCACAGGCCAGAGGCCTTCGCCAGAGGCCTCAGGCATGGGCAAGGGTGGAGCCAGTGATCAGAGAGTTATGAGGGTGCCCTACCCAGGCATAAGGCCTGGGCCAGAGGTCTCAGGCCTGAGCAGGGGCAAGGCCAGAGATCACAGGGGCCTGGGCTCCATAGACCCAGCTATCTGAGGGGCAGGGGCAGAGCCTGCAATCACAGGGGTCTGGGCACTGGTGGAGCCGGCAAAGCAGGGATCTGGGGGTCCCCTGCCCAGGCCTGCAGCCTTGGCCAGAGGTTACAGGCCTGGGCAGGGGTGGAGCTGGGATTGGAGGGGTAGGGGTGAGGCGGTGATCAGAGTGAACTACAGAGGAAACACCTTTTCTGACCGCTCATTGGCTAAGCTCCCTGTATACCACTGGTAATATTCTTAGTAACTTGGGTAATAAGAATCCCTAAAGGTAATCTAGGGTTTTTCCACCACACTCCTGGAGGGGAAAAAAAAATGAAGGTCCACTGCTGAAAGGCTAAGAAATGTCATATCCTGCCCTAGCCGGTTTGACTCAGTGCATAAAGCCTCAGCCTGCTGACTGCAGGGTCTGGGTTCAGTTCTGACCAAGGGCATGTACCTAGGTTGCAGGCTCTTCCCTGGCCAGGGCCCAGATCAGGGCATATGCAGGAGGCAACCAATCAAAGTGTTCCTCTCACTTTGATCTTTCTCTCTGTTTTTCCTTTCTCTTCCACATTCTCTATAAATCAATGGAAACATATCCTTAGGTGAGGATAAAAAACAAAAGAAAGAAATGTCATATCCTATGAAAGACACATCTTGAAAATGCCTAAAGAAAGTTGTCATTTTTTTCATGGTGAAGGGACTGGAGTCTGTGTTGATGAAAACACCTTGATGGCTGCAGTGACTGGCAGTGGCTGCAGCAGCAGGGTGATGGGGCTGGTGGCTTCCCCTGATTAGCCTGGTCACCTCTCACAAAGGGAAGCCAGACTGCAGCTTAGGCCCGCTCCCCAGGGGAGCAGGGAGCGGGCCTAAGCAGTCAGTATGTCACCCCCTGAGGGCTCCCAATATGTGAGAGGGGGAAGGCTGGGCTGAGGAACCCCTCCCCCAGTGCTCTGTTCTAGTCAATGAACGTCCTCGACCCGTGGAGGTTGAGAGGATGAGTTTGGGATTTTTCGGGCTCCCTGCCTGTCTCCCCGGCACCCAGTTTGGATGTGGGAGGAAGTGATGAGCGTCCAACCACCCTGTGGGTGGCAGCCCCACAGAGCTTTACCATTAACCAGTCGGTGAAGATGGCTTGGACATCCCTGGACCAGAGGAGTCCAGCCCCAAATGCGCATGCACTGCCTGGGGTGACAGCAGGTGTCTAGGTGCTTTCTGTCCCCTTGTGCCAGTATCTGAGTTCAAAACGTGTTCCCCAACTCGCTCCCTGTCTGCAACTCTGTCCTCCAAACTCACCCGTGGGGCTAGGGGTCAGCCATGGAACCTCCCAATCTGCCTCTTAGGAGGTGTCAGCCACCAAAACATGGGAGCGCTCCAAAGAAAGTGGTTTTCCGTCCCCAGCTTAGCGCCTCTGTGCCACGATGCGGAATTAAAGGAGGCGCTGGCTGTCCCCACCACCTGGGGACACGGACACCGAGTCAGCAGCTCAGCGCCACCACCCCCCTCCCCCATCTCCCCAAGGACACCGGGCGGTGTCATCCGGGCGCACCCACTCATGCTAGTTTTTTATGCCTGTTATTCTGCCAACTGCTTCCCCCTTTTCCGCTGACTTTATGTTTGGTGTGGCTGTGCTGACAGCAAACCCTGAGATCGCTGGGGCTGCTTTCTGAAAATTACCGACCCAGAATGCAGACCCAGGACCAAGTCATGCTTGCCCCCGGCGGTTTGTGGGCACCGGCAGCTGTGCATTGGTCCTGCCCGCGGAGCGTGGCGCTGGCTCAGACGGCGAGAGCGCGTGGCGTGGGACTCAGATGCGTGTCTCTGGGCCTCGCTGAAAATGCTCGCTTCTCCCCCTTTCTGGAGCATTGCTTTGAACATTAGTAAGTTCCCTCCCCGCTCCCTATCTTTTGTTGGCAAACTATAAAAAAATGCAAATGATCCAGAAACGAAGTAATTTTAGAAGGTTGTGGCAGTTTTGCTGTATTCGCAAGACAGGGCGGGCACATGAGGGCGGGCACATGAGGGCGGGCGTCTGCACAGGCTCGAGGAGACGCATCAGACCTGCAGACACGAGCCATCACTCAGCCGTGGAGGCGAACAGACCACTTGCCAGTGCTCTCTGCACCCAAACAGCCAGGGCTGCCAAGGGCCAGGAGGTGACAGCGCGATTGTGTCCGGGATCGAGGAAGCGTGGCGGAGAGGCCGAGCGCTGGCCGTGGCCTTCTTACGTAGGGAAAACTGCTTGGAGAACCCGCCTTCGTTACCCCTTCTGTGAGGCCACACAGCCCCTTAGCCTGTTAAAGCCGAGGAATGACGCGTCGCCTGCAGATTTCCCCAATTTACCCGAAGAGCGCTTTTTCCACCCAACACCTGTTCACATCGGGGGTCCGGCGAAGGCTCTGAGGTCATAAACGCGGGGGACTTGCGGCTGCTGGCCCCGCGGCTGCTGGCCCCGCTGTGGGACTGGGTTAGATTTGGGGCTCAAACCGCAAGCATCAGAGCCCCTCGTTTCTGGTGGCTCTCAGAATGTCAAACAGGACGCTGGCAAGAGGCCCTGCCAGCCTTTCCCAGCTGCCGTTGCTCTCGGCCTCCCCGCCCACGGCCAGGAGCAGCTGGACTCGGTTGAGGCAGAGGGACTGAGCTTCGTGTCACCCTCACCAGGCACACGGTGCTCCACCTAAGAGACTCGGCAAGTCCACGGTGGCCCCAGGACAGCACATGTGACTCCGTTGTGACCAATGAGACACGGAGCACCTCGGTTGGTGGGGCTTCTGGGAAACACTTTTTCCAGCTGAAAAGACAAAGCCAGTTAAGGAAAAAGTCTTCCTACCCCTTTGCTTTCTTCCTGCCTCGACTGCTTTCATGGACTGATGGCTGGTGCCTGGTGCCTGGATGTGGATTCTCACAGCCTCCCTGCCAAGCCAGCCACCAGACTCCAGGTAAGTACAGCCTGTAGCCATCCGTCACCCGGCCCAGCAGGACAGGGATAGGTTGCAGGGGACAGAGCCATCTCTAAGGGAAGGGCTGTCCTGAGGCTGCACAGTGTCCCTCCCGCAGGGACAGGCTGCTGGTGGGGAGGGGTCCTCGCAGCCGGACCGTCCGAGGAGGAAGATGAACCCCTCATGTCTCGCTGGAAGCTCGGAATCTGTGGACAGAGAGTTCCTTCAGGAGCCGAGTGGGGCCACTGGAAGGCCCAGAGGCCTGACGTAAGAAGTGCCAGGTGGCCCTAGCTGGCTTGGCTCAGTGGAGAAAGCACTGGCCTGTGGACTGAAGGGCCCAGGGTTCCATTCTGGTCAAGGGCACATGCCGGGGTCATGGACTTAATCCCCAGTAGGGGGCGTGCAGGGGGCAGCCCATCAATGGTTCTCATCATTGATGTTTCTATCTCTCTCTCCCTCTCCCTTCCTCTCTGAAATCAATAAAAAAATATATATATATTTTAAAAGCATTCCAGGCTGCTTTGGCCATGACCCAGGAACGGAAGCAAAAAAGGCTCCAGTGGAGACTGTTCTAGCTCAGTCTGAACCACAGCCTGGGGGGGGCGGGGAGGAGGGACTTGGACAGCAGACAGTGGAAGCTCAGAACATCAAGAACACCGGCTCCTGTGCTCATCTGTTCATTCATGCTCCGACTTGCTTTTAGGAAAGAATTTGCAGTAGGACATAAGGAAGCAAGACATAAATATATATATATATACCCATCCCAGGAGAGTGGTTTTAAAAATAATCAAGACAAGATCAAAATTAGAATGCGAATAGGCTTGAGGTGGGGTTGGGGGTGGGGGCCGCCTCGGGACCACAGCTGAGCTGCAATGTGGTTTTCTGAGTCTTCCTTGCGGAGTAAAAGGAGACGTGGCAGCAGCTCAGACCCGCAGGCAGCGCGGCCTCCCGCTCCTGCAGCGTCTTTCCAGGTCAGAAGTCCTGCTTTTGTCTGTTCCCTGCCTGGCCTCGTTTTCCTGGCCCGGCCCTGGGTTTATTTTCAGCTGCTTCCCTTTCCCAAGCTGCAGGGGCCACGCAGAGCTGGCCATGCTCCCCGCTCCTCCCCGCCTGCACTGTCCACCTGCCACCCCCCACCCCTGCAGGCGGGGGTGGGCAGGGGAGGGGCGGGTTTGGGGGTGAGCAGGGGAGGGGGTGGGTTTGGGGGTGGGCAGGGGAGGGGCGG
>PVJC01000826.1:16546-108923 GCA_004026665.1 Murina feae | reverse complement strand
AAACTGTTTCTGAGATGGAGCGGCACTGAACGAAAATCAAAACAGGGGAATGAAATTTCTTTACGAAAACCTAACTGCGAAGTGAAATCGATCTGAAAACTCTGACTTTGAAATTTTATTTTAGTCAGGGTACACACAGCAAAACATCCCAGGCCATGTTTTGAAAATGAGGCCTTGTTCATTGGAGGCATTTCTTTGGGATGAGGAAAAAGAAATGCGATGAAATGAGATCCAAGTCTTGCGACTTATTGGTGTTGCTCTGTTTGTTCCTTCAATCAGTGAGTGCATAAGAGCCTGCTGGGAACCATGTGTTGTAGTAGATACTGGGATATAAAGAGGAAGAAATAGGGTCTCTGCTCTCCAGGGAATCAATCCAAAGACAAGCACAAGGAAACAATGCTACCATTGGGCGTTGCTGAAAAGGAGGCGAGCATAATAGCAGGGTGGATGCCAATCTGTCTGTGGTGCCTGGAAAGACTCAGCAAAAAAGCTGGGAATGCTGAAACTGGACAAAGGTTGCAAAGTGACAGGTGCTTATCCTGCTTGACTTACAGAGCATGTGTTCAAGAATTGCGAGGGAAACCCATTGAAGTGATGGAGTAGACTAGCACTTTGATGTACCCAGACAAAGCAAGGAGAAATAAAATGAAAAAAAGAAAACTTAGCAGACATAATCAGAATAGAAATACTAGTGTAGTCAAGAACTGGAAACGAAACAGAAATAAGAACAGGCGGTAGGGCCAGAGTGAAGATGTGCTGTGTCCTCGCTGGCAGTGGTTTAGCTTCCTCTTGGCCTTATGACTTAGGACCTGTAGTGGGTTGAATAGTGTCCCCCTGCCCCCAAGTCATGGCCATCCAGGACCTCAGAATGGGACCTTGTTTGGAAATACAGCCTTTGAAGAATCTTGAGATGAAATCACCCTGGATTTAGGGTGGGTGCTAAACCTGATGACCGAGCTGTCCTAATACCTGGTGAGAAGAGGAGGGCCCACTGGTGTGGCGCCGTGGTTGAGCACTGACCCATGAACCGGAGGTCAGGGTTCAATTCCTGCTCAGGGCACACACCCAGGTTGTGGGCTCAATCGCCAATAGGGGGCATGTAGGAGGCAGCCAATTAATGATTCTCTCTCATCATCGATGCTTCTATCTCTCGCTCCCCCTTCCTTCCTCTCTCTGAAATCAATAAAAATATATTAAAAAAGAAGAAGAGGAGGAGGAAGACACATAAAGACAGACAGAGGAGAACGTCATGTGAAGATGGAGGGAGACAGAGCTTGGAGTCATGCAGCGAGCTGCCAGCGAAGGCCTACGGGGAGCTCCAGCAGCCAGGGAGAGGTGAGGCAGCTGCCAGGGAGCACAGGCTTCCTGACACCTTGATTCAGGGCTTTTGGCCTCCGGACCTGGAACAGAATCAGTTCGTGTTGCTTGATGCCACCGAGCTTGTGGAAATTTATGAGGGCAGCAGTAGGAAGCTAAGATATGCTCCAAATCTTCTCTAAAAGACCTAGTTCTGGAAGCGATCTCTTGACAGGTGACATAAATGTCTGACGACTATGCCGCACACTTACAACTAGTGTAATATTGAATATCAACTATAATTGGAAAAAAATTAAAAAAAATAAAAGACCTGCTTCTGGACAGAGGACAGGGAGTGGGGGCTTGTTGAAGCAACTACAGAGGGAATCACGTAGGGTCACGAAGACAAGTGAGGACAGAGAGGAAGAGCAAGAGAGGCACAGGCAGCAGGTGTGTAAGCCTGTGCTCAGATGCAGATGAGACCAAGAAAGCCCACATCCAAACCCAGGTCAAAGGAGTTCCCTCAAAAGACGCCTGCAAACACGAATCCACAAACACATGCAGAAAACTCGCTTTCAGAAAAACAGCCAACAAAAATCAGCTCCTGGATCTAAATACACTACAGATGCAGTTCATTCTGCAGCGGTGCCTGACACAGACTTCACTTACTTATTTCTTTAATGAGGTTTGCCACAGTTATGATTTTACACTATCAATTCCGTTGGTTTCTGTTGATACAGACTCTAAAATCATCATGTTAGGATGCCCCCAAAGATAAATTAAGGTTTTATATCCATATAAAGGAAAATGAATTATGAAACAAAACCAAGCAGAAATAAAAAAAAAATAATAGACGATGTGAAATTTGTTAGCTACATCAAACTTTGTCAGCTGCAGAGAGAACAAGAGTAGAACTAGTTTCCTGAAAGGTTTCTGTCCGTGAGGAAGAAGGTCCTGGGAAGATGTTTGCCTGTGAGCTAAGATGGCCCTGGACATTTTTTGATTTTTGGGGGGATTGTTGATGGAAAATCTGATCCTTAGAGAGACATGCATATACTTATCGAAGACAGAAGTAGGAGAGGACCAAATATTTCCTCTTTCATTTCAAGCTGCTTGTTGCTCCCTCTAAGTGGTCTGACTCAGACCCAAGGAAGGTTAGCTCTGACTCCTGTGTCATGGACAGTAGTCATCATTTCTTGAAATTAGCGCTGGCCTTAGAGTCAGGAGTGGGGTTGATGAGGTGGGGTTGGGTGTGGGGGAAGTGGGTACCAATTACTATGACCCAGGGGGCTGGCCCTGGACTAGGGCATATATTCAAATCTTGGGTAAGGATTTCGAGCCAGTCCACCCTTGCTCTGGACCCTGAACCTTACCAGTCTGAGTCAGATGCATAAGAAATTCTGACCAGGTTCGTTTTAAGTATAAAATGGATGAATTCAAGCACTACTCTTTTGCCAGCTCTGAAGAGCTTTGGAAGTATATAAATTGTTCATGTAGAGCGAAGAGCAAATATTTTATCTCCTCCAATGTGCTTAGCTTTGTGCCTGGATCAAGGCATTTGTTGACTTAGAAAAATGAAACTAATTGTAATGTACTATATTAATACAAGTTTTGGGTTATACAGACAACACTCTAGTATGTTAAGGTAGAAAATGAAAAATATGGAGCAATAATCCCCATAATTTGGAAGTAAAATAGCCTAGCGATTATTATGAAAAGCTGATATCGCGTGGGTGCTCTGTGCCAGGAATTGGTCCATGTGGTTTAAAAAGCAGAATGGGCCTTGGAGTCTCATGGCCTGGGGTCAAATGCCGACCCCCTACGGTGGCTGTGTGAACTTCCCTAAGCTACCTAAACTCGCTGGGCCTCCTCTATTTCACAAAAAATGGGATGATAATGGACACACTTTAATGATTGTATATGATAATACATAGCATCTAGTCTCTGCTTCTGAATTATATGAGCTAATAAATTTCCTTTAATGGTAATGCTATGTGAGTGGAGTTTTTTTTCTTAAGTGCAACTGAAAGCATCTTGATGTGCATATTATTGCAACATGCCAGATAACTGACTCATTCTAAAATGAGGGTTAATTATTGGAAAAATACTATTTGATATTAATATTATTGGAAAAATATTCCGACGACTAATGTTTCCTTTTTCATGTGAACATTTGCTTAAAAACTGGGGTAAGAGAATACTTCCAGAATAAAAATGCACTTTAGCCACACTGACTGGGAGAAGCAGAAGGGAGAAACCGAAACTGCAGAGGTCAGATTCTTCAGGACAACCTCCACTGCACAGAAACAATAGCACATCAGTTCCTACTGACCAGCCATTTACTTTGCTCACATGTTCTTTACTCTATTTTACAGTTATTTACCAGGAAGAAACTGAAGCTCAGAGAGTGATGTTAGGGCCTCATACCTAAAACAGAACCCAGTATAGGCTGAGCTCTCAAATAATTGTTGCATGTTAATTTGTAATCGGGCATTTTCCCGCCAAATCGCGTTGTAACGGGAAGAAAGAAATCCAATAATGGTCTGACTTTGCAGTCTATCTGAGTTTTCTTGCACATTCTCATTGTTGAAACGCCAGGCCCTCCGTATTTGACGGAATCTGTCTCTATTCATCCTTTTTGGAAAAAACTCGTCTCCCGCGCTTTGGTATAAAAAGCGATATGACGAGTTTACTCATTTCCTGCAAAAAATATGTTTAATAACTGCCCAAGTACATACCGAACCAGGGTGCGGACCCACCATCTTTTCTTCCAAGTCTTTGCTCCCATGCAAGGTGGTATGATGATGGGAAAGCGTGGAAGGAAGTCTGTCCACTCGTTTGATTTACTAGATGCTTACCTAAGGCAAGTAGCTGTCATCTGAGAAGGTTCAGTGCCGTCAGAATCAATTCCTAATTGAATCTCAGTTACCATTTTTTTCAGAAGCTAGGCTTCTCAGATCATTGCTGAGAGCAAGAGAAGATATATAAGCTCCAGGTTGCTAAGCCCAAGTAGTTTGTAGCTCTCAAAGGAATTCTTCCTGTTGCAAATTGCATGCCTTAGGTTGACTTTCAAATGTTGCCCCAAGGACTTAAGAAGAGCTGAAAACTCGTATTCCAGACCTAAGAGTGGTTATTCCAAATAAAGTTTTGGAATTCTCGCCCAACCTTGAAATGACCATAAGAATACATTTCTTTCACATTTTTCCTTAAAAAAATCTAGAATAAAAATATGCAATTTATAATGAGGTTTTAGTAAACGTTGGTATTAATTGTTGGTATTTTTTAGAATCAATTGTGAAATGGCAATATTTGAAAATGGTTTTTCAGATGAGTCAACTTGGATTTCATATAGTAAATGATAGTCAAATGTGCTCCTGTCCATGAAGACTTGTCTTATTTTGATCAAGAAAAAAAAAGATAAATGGCAGGTGCCTAATCTTGTTGCATTTTATAGCTTCTGCTACTTTCTGTTGTAGCTCTTTTGCTGCTAGTATAAAATTCAAGGTCCAGGTTGCCCAGTACTCTGAGAACTCAGTGGTTAATACAATCTTTTAAATTGCCTATTAGGACCTACTTGGTTAATCAGTAAACAAATTGGTATTGTCAGCATCTATTTAACCACTTAACTGCCACACATCCACAATGGAAACCATCCCCACGCGCCATGATATTTTGAATTTAATTTAAAAAATCAATCTCTTGCATCTATAGACACTTATGGTGTGCAAAGGGTGAATAGTAACTACTATTTATTGAGCGCCTCCTAAGTGATAGGTGAAGTGAGAGAGGTAGAATAACAAACTGGGTTATGCATAGTTGCTGCAGTTTGAAGACTAGCTTACTGAATGTGCTACGTAAGTTATTTACTCAGTTTCCTCTGCTTTACAGTGGAGGATAATAATAACTACCTTGTAGGTTTTCGTGAGAATTAAAAATATTGTATTGCATCGAAGGCTTTGTACATGGTAAGGTTTCAATATGTCATCATTGCTGCCATTATGTAAAGGGAAAATCACTTGACGAAGGTCATTCAGCTTGGAGTGGCAGAGCCAGGACTCCTTTGTCCTCTGCTGATATTCTTGTGTATGACAGAGAAAATTGGCTTGATAGGACTTGGGAGCAAGGGAAACACATTTGTGGGCATGGACATTCAGGGCTTCCTGGAAGAGATGATAACTAATCTGTGTCTTTAAGCATGAGTACGATTTGGGTAAGTGGAAATAATTAGCATTTTATTCTCCAGGCTCTTTAGAATCTCAGTGGCAGACAAAGTGATGACAAATACGTTTCCCTATTAATTTATTTACAATAATTCCTTAGAAGTGTGCTGTAATTGATTAGTGGGCCAGTGGGGGACAGTCAGGCATCTCTGCCTTTACTTACTATTCTCTGCAAGTTTGTTTTTCTTCATAATTTTTGATCCTTAGAAGAATGCTTCTGATAAAGCCCAAATTTTGGATGTTGCATGCCAAAAGACCCATTTTATCCACTCTGGCTTTACACAAGTGTTTTTGAAGGGACTATGTATCTAATGTAAGTGAGAGACTTGGTGGGTAATATTGAAAATTAAAACTGACTTGTGGGATCTGAACTCTAGCCAAACTCAGCAGTACCTCATTATCAAATCCCTGTTTATAGTATCTCCTGGCTCACAGCACAACCCTGTCCAGTTCAAGGGATATTAATGGTTACAATAAAGGCCCTTTAAATTGCCTTTCCAATCTGCACATATTCTCATTTTTGTTCTTCAAGGGATTGTATCATAAAAATCCCTATCACAACTAAAGCATGGGTTATTTAGCATGTCACACAAAGGTACCGTCGAATAAACTGAAGTAGACAAGGGTCTGGGAGGTAGATTTTTGAATGGCTCTTTTTCAGTCCTTTTCAAAAATAGACCTTCCATCATGTCTGGTCTTTGAAGGAAGTCCTGGGAAATGTATAGTTGGCTGAGTGCATATGACGCTTGGTAGCAAGTCATTCCTCCCAGGATCCTTGAGTTCTCTGACGTGAGTTATCCAAAGTGAAAGAGCTTCTGACAACATCCACAAGCAAGTCCCTATCTCAGCGGACAGAAACTCCTTATTCAAGGATAATTGGTACCAGGAAAGAAGAGCTAAGAGCGAATCCGCTTCTCAAGGTACCAACATTTCATAGCAAGTCGTTGATCAATCATTCAGTCATTGAAAGGTTTGATTGGAATGCTAACTTTAAAAAGAGAACAAATACTATGTGAATAAGGGTGCTTTCTCTTACATTTAACACAGTGAAGGTTATGAATCTCTGCACTAATTAGCACAAGAATATACAAAGTGTTGACTGTTTTTAGTTTTCTTTTTGCTGTATTTTTTTTGGAGTAAATTATATAATAGCACCAAATACCATCTTTCAGTGACCATTTGATTTTAGCATCTTGGTTATAAATGGGGACATTTTTAAAAATATTCACAGGCTTATCTATTTTTCTGAGGGCCTTCCCCAATCCTCTGATATTGGGATTATTCCTCCCCCCTTTTAAAACAAATAACAGTTTTATTGAGAAATAAATAGTATATTATGTAATTCACCCACTTACAGTATACAAATTCAATGATTCAATGGTTTTTAGTGTATTTGGAGTTGTGCAAACATTACTGCAATCAATTTTAGAACTTTTTTTAAAATAAAAAATAAAACCTGTACTCATTAGCTTTCTCTCCGTGTTCCCTACCCTTCACACTCCCAGCTCCAGGCAACTACTGATTTATATTTTTTGATTATAGATCTGCTTATTCTGGACATTTCCAAGAAACAGAATCATGCAATATGCTGTGTGTGTGTGTGTGTGTGTGTGTGTGTGTGTTTACGTGTGATGGAGTTCTTTCACTTAGCATGTGTCAGTACTTCATTCTAATGTATAACATTCCATTGTATGGCAATACTACATGCTTATCCATTCATCAATTGATGAAAATTTAGGTTGTTTCTACCTTTTGGCTATTATGAGTAGTGCTGCTATGATATGTATGTACAAGTCTTTGTTTGAATGCATGTTTCCAATTCTTTTGGCTATATATCTGGAAGTGGAATTGCTAAGTCACATAGTAACTCTGTGTTTAATCTTTTGAGGAACTAAACTGTTTTCCAAAAGCAGCCACACCATTTTACATTTTCACCCAGAGTCATTCTCTTTTGAAGCACTTTTTTTATCACCACCATTTTTTCCTCCCATGACTAACTTGTCTAATTCTCCCAGATCCTCACTTATGGATGGTTTGACAAAGACTGAGTAGTTTTCCAACCTAATCTCACCAACTCCATGAAATTCTGGACCTTCATCAGGATTTGCCATTTCACTTTGCCATAGATTTGTTCTCTGTAATAGAGGCTTGCATCTAATTTGCACATTTCTGGAAACAACTCCATGAAGTATTAACTTCAACTCAAAGGTGAGAAAACTTAGGCTCAGGTGTGTTAAAGAATTAGCTAGTAGGTAGTTGAACCAGCAGCTGAATTATTGTGAAGATTGGAATTGGCTTCACAGGTAAAGTCATAGATTTGAGGACAGTGTTACCTAGAGGCACTACTAAACTTCCCTGAGCTCCCATTTACACGACCTCACTAATTTCTCCCAGGAACACTAAAGAAATAGTATAGAAGTTAGGATGTGTGTGCTGCAAATAACAGAAAATGTTACCAAATGCGGTTTATGCCTTTTGACTTATTATTATTTACTCATTTTTACATAATACGAAGTCCCAGAGAAGACAGTTGCAGAGTTGGTTCAGGAGTTGAACATTGTGAGAGCTTCGGAGTCAGTTTCAATGTGGTTCTATTTGCTGCTTCTCCCACATGGTTGCAAGATGACGGCACCAACTCCAAACAGCATGCCGCCATCCTGCCTATTCCCACGCCGGTGAGGGAGGGAAGGTGTTTTCTTTATTCTCATGTGGTCCTTTCATTTTATTAGAGAGGAAAACTTTTTTTCCAGAAGACCCTCACAGACTTCCTCAGATGATTCCTTGGTCAGAGAGGAGTCGCATGCCTACTCCTAATTATAAGAGAAGCTGGGAAAATGAGTGCTTGGTAATTTTAGCCTCTATGTTGTGTGAAGAGCTATTCTGGCTTGGACAGTGTATAAGAGTGGCCGCAGAGTCAGCAGTCACCATGGCTGCTGCTGTTGGGAATCAATATCCCTAGTTTGAAGGTGAGCTTCCTGAGGCTCAGAGACGCTAAGTAACATTATGCAGCTGGTTCGTGGTAAAGCTGAGATTTGAGTCAGGGAGTTTGAGTTCTAAAGTCAATGCTATAGCACATTGTCTTAGAGGCAATGTTTAGCTATGTGACGTGGGATAATTTACCACTTTCCTAAAACTGAGTTTCTTCACCAATAAAGAAAGAATAATACAGAGTTAGCTGAGGCTCAAATAAGATAATGTCTGTAAAGTATCTTGAACAAATAACTGCTCTACCAATGTTGGTTTCCTACTCTATCTCCCTATCCAACAACTTGGTCATTAAAGTCCCCTGTCTGTAAAGTTACTGATAAATCCAATCTTGCTTATATTGAACTGCAATAGAATAAAATAAAAAAGGCTTAAAGGGTGGCTATTGACTTGGCCACCTCTGACTGACAGTAGAGTAAAAATTTGCAAGGGAATTGCAAATATCCTAATACCAATGAGAGGAGATTTGAGGCCTTTCTGGAATTCCAGAAATCACAACATGGGGTCCACTCTTTCCTACTGACATATATTGACAGAGAAGGGAAGAAAAACAACCATTGTTTCCTGAAAATTCTATAAAGACAAGACAAAGTTGAAGTGGCCTTCCAAGAATTAGATGGACAATATGTTCTTTGCTTCCTGTTTTTCTTATATGATTTTTGTGGCAATTCAGATTAAAATTAGGGACTGGAGACTTCTTTATCACACCACAACAGTAACAAAACCCCCTTGACCTAAGCGTGCAGGACTCCATGTCTATTCCTCAAGGAAACGATTTATATTGAAACAGTTCCTGATATGCAAGGGAGCTAGGTGTACAACCTGATAAAGGAGAAGCCGCTAAATTCAGGCTGTTCACCAAACAGTTTAATTTGCCTGGAAGACAGGAAAGAGTAAAAGCAATATGATGAAGGCCTTCTGCTTAGCTTGTAATAGAGAACATAAAATATTCACCTTGAGAAATTTGTTGACTGGGTCCACAATTCACATAAAATTATGCTACCTTTCTGAGTACGGCACTGGGATATTTTTTTGTCTCCTCTCTGGAAATTTGTTCATTTTCAAAATGATTCACTTCACAACATCCCTTTGGAGTTAAGCAGGCAAAGTCAACAGGCTCGCTCTGAAGAGGTAGTTTATGATACAGGTCAACAGCTTAGGCATCTGTTTTAGGTTGGTTCCCTGGAAACAATCCGAGGTGGAGTTTTGTGTGTGCAAGTTTAATGAGGGGTATGCGTGGGAATAAGACATGTAAGGAAGTGGGGGAAGTAAAATTGGGCAGAGGGCCAAGTTTAATTGATGCAGTTGCAACAGAGGCCTCCAAAGAGCCCACAGGAAATTCTTTGCAGTCTTCCCAATGGGGCAAGGTGGTTGGACTTGGTACCTTCATCAAGGGCGCATAACCTTGGGCAAGATACCTCCCTTTGTGGAGAAAGCTCCCTTGTGAAGGAAATTCAGGGAGCTAACAGTTACGAGTCTTCAGCAGCCAACACTTTTCTGGTGGCCAGTGACCAGTACAGGAGTTGTACTGGCCTGGGATAGAAGCTGGATGCTCTAGGGTCTAGTTGTTGTGGGAATCTGGGCAGGTCATTGAACTCTGAGACTACCTCGCAGAAGTTTGGAGGTTCAATGAGATTTATTGCTTGATAAGTGATGCTCAATAAATGTCGCTATCATTATTCTGTTGTACTCTATGACATTTATCGAGTCTGCTGTTCTGAGGTCTATAATCACATATCTAATCACTGACAGAATTCTTATACCTGGGTGTACCTCTGTTTCTTCAGACTCCGCTCTCTTATACTCAGCTCTTTATGCCATCCGTAGGTTGCAGCCTGAGAGAATGAGGGGACTCAAAGAAGAAAGAGCTGTGAGAAGAGAAATAAGAGCAAGAGTGAGAGCGAATGAGAGACAGTGGGAACCGCAATTTTTGGTGACAGTGTGACCCTGCAGCCGGGCCTGCCCTGGGCTTCCCAGGAATGTGAACCAATTCGCTTTTTGGTTCAACTAGTTCTCACTGGGTTTCTGTCACTGCGATGAAGAGTCTTGAGCCATGTTTCAGGTTTTGTCCCTCTTGACTGAATGGAACTAATCTCTGTAGTCTGCCCTCTTATTGGGAAGTTCCTTGTAACGCCAAGTAGCTTAATGTTTGTGAGATCCCTAAGCTAAACTTCCAAAGGAGCAGAGAGCTTCCCAGTTAAACGCTCCCAGCCTGTTTGACAGCCCAAGCCTGCGCGGAGAGAGCTCCAAGAGCCCTGGCGCCGAAGCCACTCCTTGCCAGCGTGGGGCTTAGGCTCCGTGGTTGAGTCTGGGGTGGACCCTGTGTAGCTTTGGGCTGAGCAGAACTTTGCACTATTCTTGGGCACTGCCAAACACATCGTGTGCGGTCTCATAGGGAGGTGGGGAGAAGAAGCCAAGGATGATGCTGTTAGATTTGTTTGGGAAAACAGAGCACTCAATCCTCAAGCTTCTTTGAAAAGTCTTGCCTATTAATAATCACCTAATTACAAATGATTTTTAAATTATTCAATAATATATAAACAGGGCTACTACTTGATAAATATGTTTAGAGCTTCCAGTTTGTGAATATTTAGGAAAGTGTTAAGTTGAATTATTTCAAAAGACCACATATAATGCATATTTTATTAAATTAGAAAGTTTCCATGTTCCAACACTGGTTCTATAGTGGCTAAGCACAGAGTAAAGAATTTTGCTTTTTGCCCTAGATGGTTTGGTTTAGTGCCTAAAGTGTCAGCCTGTGGACCTAAGGGTCCCAGGTTCGATTCTGGTCAAGGGCATATGCGTGGTTGTGGGCTTGAAACCCAGTGTAAGAGGCAGCCAATCAATGATTCTCTCTCTCATCATTGATGTTTCTATCTCTCTCTCTCCTTCTCCCTTCCTCTCTGAATCAATAAAAATATATTTAAAAAAAAAGAACTTAAAAAAAAAGAATTTTGCTTTTTGTGAAATAACAAAACAGAAGTTGTTTAGCTTGCTTTGGAGAGAATCCAGAATAATTCTCAGGCTGCCTTCTCCTCTGAACTTTTGTACTAGTTGCCTGTATATATATCACTCATTTTACATTTAGTATATGCTGTCTTGTACTTTAAGTTAGATTTTAAATTTAAAGTGCATATACAAAATAAAAATGTACATAAAATTAAAGATAGACAAAAATACAGAGCTATTTTATTTCTTATTTTTAATTTGCAGACTGTTTTGTTCCATACATTTTGTTAATATTTGTTATTTTAATGATAGCCAATTGCAATTGGCCCATACTTATATTTTACCCTTTGTTCACGTTAGTGGTTTGTTTACAGTTGCTTAATGACTGGGATACATTCTAAGAAATGCATTGTCAGGTGATGTCAACTTGTGCAAACATCATAAAGAGAGTGCATGTACACAATCCTAGATGGCAGAACTTTGTGCTGTAATTGTATTGCTATATTTATTATTATTAATATATATTTTATTGATTTTTTACAGAGAGGAAGGGAGAGGGATAGAGAGTTAGAAACATCAATGAGAGACATCGATCAGCTGCCTCCTGCACACCCCCCACTGGGATGTGCCCGCAACCAAGGTACATGCCCCTTGACCAGAATCGAACCTGGGACCCTTGAGTCCTTAGGCTGATGCTCTATCCACTGAGCCAAGCTGGTTAGGGCTGTGTTGCCATATTTTTATAGGACTGGCAGCCCCATAGGTTTGTTTACACCAGCATCATCCCAAACATGTGCATAATGTAGTGTAAACCCAACAGTTGGGTCTTCTTTTGTAATACTGACTTGAGCTTTGATTTTTTTTTTTTTATTGACCAGGCATCCACTTTAAGGAAGACTATCTTGAATAAACACATTGTCAGCCACAAGATAAAAAGTCAGGCCTATTGTTGTAGAGATCTTGGTTGATTTCAGTAACGGAACATGTGGGCTGCTTTATTTTTTCTCTTCCTTTGCTTTAAATTCCAGCTCTTATATTTTATTTTTTATTGTAATTCACCACTAACATGGGAGCCCTTAAAACCCTAGATCCCCACCCTCGGCCCCAATAAAAGTGGAACCCCAGGCCTGCTCTGTCTCTACCTGCTACCTTGCTGTTGCCCCTGATGTGCCATGTAAACTCCAGGGCCTGTAAGCAATAAACTGTCCTCCCTGCTCCACCCTCCCCCCCATGTTTCCTAGTGGTTATTGCTGAAGGGCGTCTTGTGATCATAATAAGAACCACAAGGGTGGATCCAGTTGCTACTTTGGCTTAGAAAGAGGATATGTTTATGGGAAGCTCACCTGCTCCCCGGCATTTCTGGCAGGTACAAATGATAGACTGAGATGGGCATAAATCAGTAACGCATTGTGCTATGATGTCACTAGCTGATAGAAATGATCTTACGGGACATCTGAAGTACATGGAATATCGTTTACCTAAACGTCTTAATGCAGCACATGACTGTCCTCTTGTTTTGTGCTATGCATCTTTCTCAATGCTTGCTCCACCCCGTCTTTCTCTATGTTGGTAGATAATATATCTGGTTTATCTTTGTCTCCTTTTGGCATTTCCTAAGTGGGTTCAATGGGACATTAGTGGGGGTCTGTGTCAAGCCGGTGAGTAGAATACAGGGTTTTCTGCACAGAACATTTCTTTTCTCAGAGTACTTCTCTTAGGATTGCTATTTCTTGGGAATGCACTTTGGGTCACATGCCTAACGTAGAATACTTTGCATTAAGTAGAAATATTAAATACAAAAGATGGCTGTAAGCCACACTTTTCTCTTCCAGTGGTCCTAATTGGTATTATGTTTGATTTCACTGGTGTTCTAGAAACTGGCACACGTGGGATAGCCATGGGTAATTTATTGAAAATTTAAAACAGTGTGTAGAAGTATTTGTGTATGAAACTAAACACAAAATGAGTCCAGGCTGCTAGTCACGACTTGAGCCAAATTAAGCAGAGACAGGGTTGAATCATATATGAGTGTTTATTCCAATAATGCCAGCAGTATGCAGAGAACAGCAGGTCATCCTGTAAATTCTGCCCTATCCTCCCCTACTAGCTAGCTGATTATATATGAATAAGGAAGAAAGGCTACATGCAAGGGGGAAAGGAACAGGATAAGGGCTGCAGGGTCTGTGGCTCATGTGTCTCCTTCCAGGAATTTGAAGTCTGATAACAAGGTGGTTAATTTTCTATGATGTTAAAACCCAGCTCAGCCCATTCCTGAGACTGGAGAATGGTCAGCATTCCTGAGGCAAACTCCCGGAGGGGGTCAGGGTCCAAGCATAGCAACCAAACCAAAGCGTGTCCTGTCCTTGGTTAGTTCTCAAAATGTATTTCTTTTCTTGTCTTTTTAAAAAATATATATTTTTATTGATTTCAGAGAGGAAAGGGGAGGGAGGGAGTGAGGGAGGGAGAGACAGAGAGAGAGACAGAGAGAGAGAGAGAGAGAGAGAGAGAGAGAGAGAGAGAGAGAGAAACATTAATGATGAGAGAGAATCATTGATTTGCTGCCTCCAGCACACCCCCTACTGGGAATCAAGCCTGCAGCCTGGCATGTGCTCTTGACTGAAATCGAACCTGGGACCCTTCAGCTCCCAGGCCAACACTATATTCACTGAGCCAAACAGGCTAAGGCTGTATTTTCTTTTCTGAACAATGGACCCATCTGGGCTCAGAGGTGTCTCATCTTTTTACAGCCCTGTTTTTTTTCTTGCAGCACATCCTCCAGTTTCCTAGGGTTTGTAAGACAACCTCTTCTCTATAGTTAGTAAAGTGAATGATCATAAACAACTGTGGTTCTCCTCTTATTGCATGCCCTCCTCCTATGATTTAGGAGGTCACCTTTAGGCACAAGCGATGAGTGAATAATGATTTGGAAGAAGAGCAAGAGGAAGTAGCCGTAGAGTGCACCCACATAAGAAGGACCAGGAGCAAACATTAGCAGGAGAAAGGAGATAATCCTGGCGCGTAGACAATCTTAAATCAGGTAAATGGAGAAGTCACCCACGGCTGTTGGCCCAGACCTGTAGAACAAACCCGAAATCCAAGCTGGTGTATTGAGGAAGACAAAGAAATGGGCGTCTAGGAAAATGGCTTGGGGAGTAAGAAACTAGGCCGTGGCTCTAGTCTTGTGCACAACACAGGCTCAATAAATATTCACTGAATGAACGGACACCAGGGCCAATGGAAAGCTGATATTTAACTGAACTGAAGGCGTTTTGAGGTAGAGGGTGTTGTACACTCTCTCCACTGAGAATCAGATGTGACATCAGACTATGGGCGGGCTCTCCAGGAGGAGGAAAGTCAGGTAACCTGGACTGAGTAGGGGGAGACATGGGCAGGGAGCAAGGCAGCTCCCAGCCGAATATCAGGCTGAGGTTCCTGCCTGTAAATCAACCCCTGAGTCGCTCATCAATCCAGATGAAATGTGCCTCAGCAGCTGCTGGTTTAATTTCCACGTTGCGTTGCCTGTCTTGTTACTGGAAACAGATATACTTATCATTGTAATAGGGGATATCTGTAGATAGCACATGTTTTACACACATTTACATAGAAAGTTTACAACCAACACAAAAACGGCTCTGCTGAGTGGACAAGTCAAGAGATTAAAGTGTATAAACACACCTCAGGCTGAAGAGAAAATATCTGCCTCATTTTCTCGCTGCCATGAAGCTGGATGCTTAAGACAGTATGAAAAACAGTTATTCTTCTTTCTCCAGTTATTCGGAAGTTTTACAGCTCCTGATTACAATAATACTCCCATCTGTCTTCCACATAGATTCAGAAAAGACTTATGTCTCTAATCCATGCGGTGCACTATTCTCCCCAAATATTCACAATAGGATAAAGCTAAGAAGATCAGGGAAAAGCAGTGAGGTGTAATGTAGAGTCGCATGGTTAGTGAATCAGAGGGCCTGGGATTGCAACCTGGCTCTGACACTTACGAGCTGCCTAACCTCGGGGAAGTCACTTCGCTTTCTCTGCTCAGCCACGTCATCAGTAAAAGGAAGGTAATAGTAGTGTTTCTCTTACAGGGTTGCTTAGGGATTACATTTGTTAATATATGAAAAGCACTTAGAACTGTGCCCGGCACAAAGTAAATACAATAGAGCACTGAGGTTATTGTGGCCGATATAGTTATTTAAAACCATCGTTGTAGGGGCAGTGGTTTGGGTCAGACCGGTCTGCGTTCTAACGCGGCTCTTGCAAACTCTTTGCTTAGGTTTCTGGAGCTGCTACATGATATCAGAATGCAAGGTCTCCTCCCCTCCCCAACTCATTATCTCATTCTCCGCAAAATAGCATCCCGCTTCTGTATTTGCCAGGCTTATAGCCATTTCATTCCATCAAAATGTTTACTAAACCATTACTCTGACATAGTTTTATTTTATTTATTTTTTAAAATATATTTTATTGATTTTTTTTTACAGAGAGGAAGGGAGAGGGATAGAGAGTTAGAAACATCGATGAGAGAGAAACATCGATCAGCTGCCCCCTGCACACCTCCCACTGGGGGTGTGCCCGCAACCAAGGTACATGCCCTTGATCGGAATCGAACACGGGACCTTTCAGTCCGCAGGCCGATGCTCTATCCACTGAGCCAAACCGGTCAGGGCTCTGACATAGTTTTAGACCCCGTGGAAGCAAGGCAAAAGGCAATACCGGAAGGCCAACCTGACCTAGAACCACAGCGGAGAAGCTTGGAAAGGGGTCCTGTCTTGTGGAAATGCATTCTATGTCAGGGAGGTGGAGAAGGAATAAGGAAACCAATGATTATGAAAATTCCTGAAATATCCGTGAAGAAATTAAGCAGCCTGAAGTGACATGACAGCGAGAAGTCTACATCTGATCGGCTCCCCAGACTTTGCTAAGAAGATGCTTGGTGGAAAGAGGGGGTGCAGAAAAGATCACGGCCTTTTGTTCTTTTTGACGAGTTCATTGCGGATGATGGCTTCCGGCCCCGTAGCGACATTATCTAGATCAGTGGTGTCCAACAAAAAATAATGGGAGTCCCTTATATGACTTTAATGTTTCTTGCACCCATGTTTCAAAAGAAAGTAAAAAGAAATAGGTGAGGTTAATTTCAATAATATATTTTAAAATAATACATCTAACATATTATTTCAACACATAATCACATTGGAATATTTTCCTCCTTGTTTTGCGTACAAGTCTTTAGAGTTCAGCATGCACTGAGGCAGCACATCTGAATTTGGACTCCTTTTCCTGGACAGCACAGGGCACGACACAGGTAAACTGCGGTCCCAGGGCCCAGTCTGGGAAGCCACCACGGCCTGTTCATAGGTTTGGCGGAGGGGGAGGTGGACTTGTGAGTTTGAGAATGCTGGCATAAACCAAATTAGTATTTGTTGGAACGCAGAACTTAGAACTTCTATGCAGTGTGAGTTTTCTGGAGGCGACGAGCGTTCTCAGTATTTCCAGATTTGTTTTCAAAAGTACCAAAGTCGCCTTCTCAATGGATTTCTTAAGTGACTAAACGTTCTTTGACACACACGTTGAGAAGATCGCATCCCTTGCACAGTTAAGCATATAACAGAGTGAATTTCAGGCGAGTGAATGAATAAATCAATAGTGAGTCAGGGGAAGCAGCACTATTCTCTCTCCAGATGGCCAGAGGGAATGAGCAGCAAAAGCCCAAGGACCTACTTCCAGTTCCATCGCACTCCCCTGGCCCACGCTTTCCTCTGATTCAGGGCTGATGGATCCTATCTCTCTAGGGGGGAAAACCTAGTTGCCTTTTCATAAGAACTGCCCCTCTTGAAATGTGGCCAGCCTTCCTAGTAGCCTTGGTACCTGCCTGAACTTCCCGTGGCCTGGCGGCTAATTACGTTCCAGGGGAAGCTGCTGCTCTGCTGAGTGCTTGATGGATGCTCTGCTGGGGAGAAGGAAATGGCAGGGAATGGCCTCAAGCTCAAGGTTATAGAGATAGCACCAGGCTATCTGTAGTCTCTGGGTTTCAACATGCCCCCTGGGCATGAGCTGAGCCTGTTTCCTTTCCTTCTGAGGGTTACAGCACGTGTGTTCATAGTGTGGACTTGCACTTGAAGAGTTCCGTGGGCAAGGCAGACAGGAGATGCGCACGCGGACGGAGGAGAGGAAACCGTACGTCTCCTTCACAGAAAGTGTTCATTACGTGAGTCTTGCTGATGGCACCCTCCCAGCTGACTTCTGTGTGTCTCGGTTATAATGAACTCCTATATGTTTTATTGGGATTAGTGACTTGTCAGCGTTTTTGGAACTCAGTACTGAGCACTGGGTGTAGTAACACTATGGTTCTTCTGTGGGGGCAGAGTTTATGGTGATGGATAAAGAGGAGAGTAACCATGCGGTTTCATCAAAACTTCCATTTGTTTTTCTCCGTTTAAGAAAGCAGAGTGCAAGACCTTTTGTTTCCTTTTCTTTTGCTCAGCAGAAACTGCAAAGGGAAATGCTTAATGGAAAGCAAGTATGCCCTTAAGAAATTCTCGTGTAAGAGTTCTCAGATCAATGCTCAAACGCATCTCACGTTCCCAGAAATTGACCTTCCTCTCACTGTACATGACACCTTCTCCCCGAGGGTGGAAACAGGTTTATTAACCAATTTTCACTTTGCAGTGATTCACTGCGGTAGAGGGGGAAAACCACTTAGATGAAATATCCAAAGTTTTGGTTCTAGCCTCTCCTCAATGTGAAATCTTAGACATGTCGCTTTCTCTCTTTGTGTCTGTTTGCCTAACTGCAGAACGTGGGGGGCGAGGGGGTGGGGTGGGAGGGAAGGAGGGAGGAGGGAGGAGCCAGTTACAATACTATTCACGTGTATTGTACACTTCTTACATGCCAGCCCCTATGCTGTGCAATCTAGATACTTGATCTTGCTCAACCCTCATAGAATAAATGCAGGAAGATATAGGTGTTCACTTTTTGAAATGAAGAACCTGGGATCTAGAAAGATGAGATTTGTCTTTATGTCCAGTTGTAACTAACTCTGCAGCCCAGGCCTGTAGCTACTAGACTACGCTACTATTCTGGTTGTTGTAAGGAGGAAAAAGATATCCCAAAGCAAGATGTAATCCCATAAAAACGTGAGGCATTATCACTCAACATCACCCATAGTGGTTATTGAGGGCTTGGCCCTGCAGGAGGTACTGAGGATGAAAGTATAGTGTGTTTCCTGACTAGGGGCATTGACCCAAATAAAAATACTTGGACTTGTCTGTTGACAAAAGGAAGAAAGAATATAAAGAGAGGAAAGACTCATCTTGACCAAAAAACCCTGCTTGGTCAGCCCCCATCTCCTAGCGTCCACCCTGGTTCTCGCAAAGCTACATTCATAATCTGCTTTTGAGTTTCTTCCCGGCCAAGGTCATTCCTGCCAAAGGGACTTTGCACTTGCTCTTCTCGCTGCCTAGGAAATTCTTCCTACAGCTGTTTCCTTCCTTTTCTTTAAATCTCAAACCAAATGTCAACTTCTGAGAGAAATCCCAACCACCCAATTAATTGCTTATATATAGTTTTTGTTTACTTGTTAATTGTTTGGCTCTTCTGAATAGATAGTCTTGTTCACTGTGCCTTATTAGTGACTTGCACAGCACTAGGCTCTTACTAGTCACCCAATAAATTAAGGTTGAGGAAGAAATTAATGACAGTGCTTAAGAGGAGAAAAACCTGGGTAGGGTCCTGACTCAGATGCTAACCTATCATCTTTAGTCTCAATCTGATTCCTACCGATTACTTCTATTTGAAGAACAAGATGATAAAGTTCTCACTTCTTCATCTCTTAATAGTTTTCCCCCCCATTTGTTCTAATGTTCACCTGCTTGCTTCTTGCCACTGCCTTTTGAGAAAGTGTAAGTTATAGGAAAGAGCAGGGTCTTTGGAGTTACATAGAACTGGGATTAAAGCCTAATTCTATCATTTATAGTGTGACTGTGAGTATGTGACTCAACCTCTCTGATCCCAAGTTTCTTTGTGTATAAAATACTTCAAAGGATTATCTTTATACTGAGATAAGATGTTCTCAAAGAATTCATAGCGGTGTCTAGTAAACTGTGTTTTTATTTTCTCTTCTTCCCAAGAAATTTAACTTTTTTTTGGAAATAAATTTTGGTCTTGAAGAGTGCTGTTAGTTGGCTATTATTTGATTTGTTGATGTTAGAGGAAGAGAGGAAGAAGAAGAATTTTAGGTGATATTGCAATTTCCTGGAACTCAAGAATTTTTGTCTGATCTGGTATCAAAGTCATTGATATTTGCTAGGCTACTAGTAGGCACAAAAAATAAAATTAAAATGAGAACTTTAGATAGTGATAACAAAAAACTACAGAAAATTTCAAAAGTTTTATGTAAGAAACAACTTAAACTGTTGCCCTGAAGAGAAATGCAACAAAAATTCATGAAAGCATTAAAAAAAAAAGCTTAAGAAGTACAAACAGAGCACCACTGCCTCAAGCTTGGTTGTAGTCTCTGATCCTAAAGAGCTGCTGACAACCTTGGATTTAGGTGTCACGGGAGCATGTGTAAGTCCAATTTCATCAAGATTCGTGCATTAAATATGACATTTTACATGTCAACCAGAGGCCTGGTACATGAAATTTGTGCATAGGTAGGGTTCGTAGGCCTGAGGGTCGATTGGGGCCTTCCAGCTGCCAGTGGGGCTTTCCTTCCCAGGTTGCTTCCTTCCCCAGCTGCCAGCTGCCAGCCAGGGTCTTCCTTTGTTCTGCACCACCCCTTCACCCCCCTGGTGGTCAGCACACACCATAGGGAGCAATTGAATTCCTGGTATCCCAGTCAAACTTCAGAGGGGACAAAATTTGCATTATCATTCTTACGTGTGTGTGTGTGTGTGTGTGTGTGTGTGTGTGTGTGTGTGTGTGTGTGATGACTCAATAAAGCTAAAAAAAAGGGAAAACTGAACAGCTTTAGTGCTTGCTTGGGATTTTCTGAGATATTTGGGTCTCTGCATTTTCTCAACACATTCAGTTTCTTATTTTTGTAACTGCTACTAAATTAGAAAGACTATTATAAGGGGAGGATGTTCTTTTTATTGAAGTAGAAAAAATAATTCATCCAAAATTGAACCTACAAAAACCTTTTGGCTTAAATCAGCAGGTGGATAGATTACATATGATACACATATTGTAAATATGTATGTCTACTATAGTCATAGTCATGTATAAAGAAACATGTATATGATCTGTGTGTTTATAAATAATAAATAACAAATATAATTAACCAATAAAGGTTATCAAATTATTGATATCTTTATCTAAGGTAATATTAAAGGATATTGTTCAAAACAAGTTAAGACAGCCTCAACTAATCAGAAAGATAATCAGAATTAGTTTTCATTTGCCCTAGTGATAAAATAATATCAGTGTTATTTTATTTTATCCATATAACCTTCTGGGGGGAAAAATCAATGATGATGGGGGGAAATGCATTTAGGGAAGACATACCACATACAAGGCCAAGTAAGGGTACAACTGCTCTTTGCAACATTTCCTAAATGGGTTTGTGTCCATTGCCTGTAGTATTGAGTTTATTCATTTTTTTCTAAGGTAAGCTGCATTGTTTTTGCCAGGATTGCTCACTGTTTTCTCCATTTATTCACAGGTAGTACCATTCTGGTGATTCAATTATCTTAGATCAGCTAAACTGTGAACCTTTGTAAGATAGGTAAGAATGATAAGGCAAGATAAGATGTGAACCTTTGTGTTGGTTAAAGGGCGGACATACTGCTTTTGATATCATGTGTTGTGATTGTCATAGGAAATTCAACACTGTATTCTTGGGATCTGTTCCCAGTTGTGAGATTTTAGTACTACAGTGCATAAACTATTTTTAAAAAATCTTATATAATAAAGGGCTAATATCAAATCAACACAATGGAGGAACGACCAGTCGCTATGATGCCCACTGTCCACCATGGGGCAAATGCTCAGATGGTCAGTGTACTTCACAGGGGGAGCACTACTCAGCCAGAAGCTAGAAACTGGGCTCACGGCTGATGAGCACAACAGTGGTGGCAGGAGCCCAACTCCACGGCATTGCTAAGGACTCCTCAGGGGATGTCCATGGGGAGCGGGCCTAAGCTGGCAGGCGGACATCCTCCAAGGGGTCCCGGACTTTGAGAGGGCTCAGGCCAGGCTAAGGGACACCCCCTCACCCCCCAGTGCACGAATTTTGTGCACCGGCCTCTAGTTATACTATAATCAGAAATTGAATTTCAGAGATAAATTTTCAAGGTTAGGACATCAGAGTTTATCTAGCCCCTAATTTTTAAGGTTAGAACAATCACAGAAACCATTTTGTTTAAATAATTTGAACTTGCTTTGAAAACTAAAGTGAAAGCCTCAACTTCATCAACACCACAATCATAACACCCTCTATCACCCAGTGCTTGGCTTGTGGATCAATAGTTCTCCATTTCCCTTGCTCACTGTGATGACTAATGAAGCTCTATCTCTTCCATAAAGACAAACAGCCGATGGAATGGAAAGATAATTACAAACAAGTAAATTATTGAAATTGAACGGAAAACCAATGTGAGGACGCCGTTTTTCTTCTGTACAAAGTTTTCTTGTTTGTTCGGAGTCATCTAACACTGTGAACAGATTCAAAATGACCCAGTCCAATATTAGAGTATTTGACATTTGAAGAAAAGAACATCACTCTTTGAGCAGTCACTTGGAAACCAATGATTAAATAAGACGAAGGGGATGCTTTTCCAAATACAATGAAAGATATATAGAGGCTCCAAAAGGTTGCAGTGTTTGTTTGATTTTTAAACTGAAGAACGTACACCCCATTTTTAAGTGTGATGAAAATGCTGCATTTAATGAGGGCAGATCTGAGACATTTTCAGAGCACAGGAAATTCCCTGCAGGTTACGGTCCTAAGAATAGCCTAGAAGCAGCAGTAGAGCAAAAGAGAGAGTGATTCTGAATCACTATTTGGTGTATCAGAGAAAATGTAGGTAAGCGCCAATAAATTAATCGGTTGTCAGATTTTAGGCAAATCAGCCATACATTGCCCTTATGTTGGGCATTCTTGCTTTTGCAAAAAATACCCCTCAAACAGAAAATAAACAAAAAGAAGACACTTTCATTAGGAAAAGATGTTCTGTATGTAAAAATATATACAGTGCTTTCTGTTCTCCTTAACTTAGTAATTATTGGCCAGACATGCTTCTAGCTTCTCAGTGATGATTCTCATGATCTGCTTATATTGCCTCCCATATTCCTCTATATGTAAATTTAATAATATTTCCAATGTTCTTACCAGTTTGAGTAAAGCCAAGGCTTGCTCAATGTCTGAACTTGATCTCTTGGACAGTCCTCCTCTTTGTGATACCGGGAAAAATAAACTTCTGCCTGGACACAACTGTTAAATGTGACAGATTTCCAAGAGAAGCCTGTAAGCCGTGTCAGTATAACCTCCAGTTTTCTAAAAGTAAATTTACTTGAGGACAGAGCTCTGCCAGAGTAGGTTTAGCTTTTGCTGAGTTATTTAGATGGTTTGGAATGTAAAAATTTGAAAAGCTGCAAGGACTTGAATAGCAAACACTCATGTAATATACTTGAAATTGTGTTAGCCAATCAGAGATGACTATTATTAAAACCTTAACTTCCCTCCCTTTGTCACTCTTGACCTCTTTTTTTCAGGAACATGCTTAAGAAGAATAGGGAATACCATCACTTCTTGGAAAACTTTGAAGAGAAACAGTGTACTTGGGGCTCTACAAAGAACCAGAAACTATAGTGTTTTTTTTTTCTTTCCCCAAAAAATCCAACAAAAAATCCAGCTCTCAGGATTTTGGTGATAAAGATTTTGAGGCTATAAGTAATTCACTCAAATGTTTCATAAGAGCAGGTTGAAATATACAGACAGTTTTCCCCCAGGTATCGAACAGTTTGAATCCCTAAAGCCTCTTATTAAGAATAACATTAGGCCACATTTATAAATGCTTACTATGTGCTTAGTACTATATTAAGAACTGTATGCATATTTTTGGTCATTGAGTCCTCTCAAAACCTTACAGAACAGATATTTTCTTCATGAGGCCCATTTTATAGGTAAAAAACCCTGATGCTTAGAGAGAAAAAGCAGTCAATTATTCTAAAACTTAGATACTATAGAGCTCTGTAGGATTTTGACAAAATGCATTTAGGAATTCAGAGAAACACCAGTCTGATGTGTTGAAATCTTCTGAATGCTGCCCCCGGAAGTAAGCCACACATTTCTGCATGTGCCTGATGCCAATGCTCAGGCAGGGTGGGGTCCTGCCATTTCAGAGGACACCCACTGTCAGGCCTGGGCTGCTTTCCAAGAGGACAGCAGCCTGCTGCAGGGCCCCTTCATTTACTCTCCAGTTCCATTCTCCCACACCCACCTTTAAACACTGTATTATTTCTTAATTATTTTAAGATTCCCTAAATATATCCTACTAGTCTGAATACCCAAGCCCTTGATCATAGCACCCTCGGCCTCAGCCCATCTCTGATGACCACATTCCTACTCATGCTCTGCAATCTAGCTGAGAATCTCATTTCCAGTCAAGCCTTTTCTCCAGCTTCTGAGGCATAATAAACGTCTCCATCTGCGGCACCCTCTTAGCTTGTTGTCCATGCCCTGTTCTCAGCACTTGTCACATTCTAACGTGATCATTGGCTCATCACCTCTTTACCTAGCTAGACCTTGTGCTCTCTGACAACATGGATTATATTTTTTTTAATCAGGGCAGAATGCTCGGTACATAGCGGACAATAATATTTTTGTTAGACCAATAAAAGGTTGGATATAAAGAAATACTTTAAGAAGCCCGTGAACTTGTAGTTATTTTGCTTTTCAACATCAAAAAGCCAGCTGGCTCATCTGACCTTACACTGTTCTCACTTTTACAAAACACCTAACACAAATTCTGAGCATCTGTCTGTCTTAGAGCAGCTTCATGCAAGTTTCCAAAGGCCTAACGCTCGGTGCAAAGCCTGAGCCATCTCCTAGGGATTTCTGGCTCGTGGAGGATGCTCTTCAGGCAGGATTCCTGCTTGCAAACAGCAGAGGAACCCCTGCCACCCTGGGGGGTATTGGCAGGAGAGGCCGCATGAGAGGGAGAGACTGCAGCTCTCAGGAGATGTATTCAATTGGGAGGTAACTTGGTTCAGCTTCTGTGGAAAGCATTTAGGTGGGTTCCTTAAACAAACAACGTATTATTGTGTAGCCCAGAAATTCTACATCCAGGTCTCTGTCTAAAAGCCTTGAAAACAGGCACTCAAATACATGCATGTTCATAACAGCACTGTCCTCAATAGCTAAGTGGTGGAAACAGCCTAAATGTCCATCAATGAGTGAGTGGGTAAACAAACGGTTGGTATATCCACACAACGAAATATTATTCAACCACGAAAAAGAATTAAGTACTGGTACATGCTAAAACATGGGTGAACCTCAACAACATTAACTAAAAGAAGCCAGACACAAAAGGGCACATAATACATCAAGCATGTCAAACTCAAAGGCTAACACGCGCCAAATAAATGAGGCATGTGGCCTGCGGGCCGCGAGTTTGACATGCCTGTGCTACATGATTCCATTTATATAAAGTATCTACAATAGGCAAATTGATAGAGGCAGAAACCAGACGGATGGCTTACAGGAGTCAGGGAGAGAAGGCAATGGGGAGTAATGGGGGAGCAACTGCTTCACAGGCATGGATTTTCTTTTGGGGTGATGGAATATTTTGGAACTAGGCAAGAGGTGGTGATCACACAACACTGTGAATACAGTGAATGCCATGGAATTGTTCACTTTATAATGGTTAATTTTACGTTATATGAATTTCACTCCAATTACAATACATAAGGTGGAGGGGTGTAAGAGAAAGAAGTAGAAAGGGTGGTGAGAGTGATATGATGTGAGAAGGGATAGATCCGCTAATGCTGGCTTTGAAGGTGAAGGAAGGTCAGAAGCAAGGGCAACTTCTAGAAGCTGGAAAAGAGAAAATGAATTCGCCCCAGGAGCCTCCAAGAGGGAACACATTCCGCTGTCACCTGGATTTGAGCCCAGGAGACCTGTGTCGGACAGAACTGTAAGATAATATACTTGTATTTTTCTGGGCTAAAAAAGGCAACAAAATATCACACCCTGGCTCCTGCCACCAGATGGTCAGAGATCTCCTAGCGCAATCCTGATGAGAGTTGGGTGAGAACGAGGACATGACCTCCAAGGTTACACAGCTAGTGGTTCTGTAAACCATAGAAATAGTTTCCTTCCAGGAACAAGCAGCTAGGAAGGGGACAATGAGTGAGGTTATTGTCCTAATTTTAAGAGACAAGGAATGGACTCAGTAGGATTAAATAGCTTGACCAATCTCTCATAGTTCATACTGTGGGGATTTATTTTAGTTTTTTAAGTATTTAAAAATATCAAAGTAATGCATGTACATAAATGATAATAGAGAAAAGCACATCATAGAGGGGAGAAGAAAGGCTTTTGATGAAAACTCTCTGTTTCTAATACCCATCAGACTGAGACCAGGAGGGCCACTGCCCTTACTATTTCCCTCCTTTGTTCCTGGTAAAACATAAATACAGGGGTGGGCAAACGTAGGCTTACAGCTGAAATACAAATAAATAATACATTAATAAACAGTAATACAACAATAAACTGTTTCCCATACTCACCACTGTAAACCTACTTTTGCCAATGCCTGCATCATTTTTTTGATACTACTATGCATTGGTCTTTAACAAATATTTATATAACATTTATTAAGTGCTTTACAAAAACAACTCATTGAAGCTTTGTAGCAGTTCCAGGAGGTAGGTACTAGTATTTACCCTCCTTATAGATGAGGAAACTGAGTCATGGACTGATTAAGACTTGACAAACAACACACTTAGCAGGTGCTGGAGCTGGGAGTTGGGACAGTCTGGCTTTGGATCCTATGTCCTTGACCAAGACATGACACTGCTTACAAATGATAGCCTCATTTTATACAGGAGGCACTGGGGCTCCCTGTGGCTAACAGCACTCTCAAGTTCATGGCCAACCTGGGATTTGACTCTAGCTGGGTTCAAGGCCCTGGTGCTTCCTGTGAAGTCTTCTTGCCGCAGAAGGGAGCTGTTCCCTGAAGGACTAGAACCCCCTGGGACTAGAGGAGAGCGCTGGTTGAGAGGAACAGAGCTTTTTAGCACAGCAATTTTTTCTTATTTAAAAAAATATCAGGAAAACAGATTTTAGAGATATAATAATTCTTTTGATATTGTATTGTCTTGGAGTCTTAAAAATAAAAATATTAAAATCCCCTTTATTTTCACTTAAAAGTAGGTTTTTGGCAGAAATTTGTTGCGCTCCCTTTAACTAACATGCTGTGGTTTTCTGGGAGGCTAGTGCCCATGGTGTTTTCAGGCATTCTCGGTAGCTCAGACTAGAAGACCTAAATCCTGTAGCTATATTTTCTCCTACCTCACCTTAGGAACTTTGCATCTTTCTGAAAATATTGTCTTGAGCTTAAATTTCGCTTGCTGTTGGCTTTCCTTACTCTAGATAACACGACAGAGGTTTTCAAACTCTACTGTGAAAATTAAGGCATCCTTTGGTGGTACTTCAAAACTGTCCATGGCGGTGGGGGTGGGGCGAGTGTAGAGTAAGAAGTTAGTTGTAAGTGAGAAGAAAAGGCATGCCAGTGGGTTAACTTCTCCCCCCCGCCCCCACTTAACCCTCAGAAGCCAACACTGACCCTATGGATATTTCCACAAAATTCTGTTGGGAGAAAATATTCTATTGAGAAAAAAACATATATAGAGGTATAGAATGTGTAGAACTGGAGGAGTGAGGTTAAGAAGGGAATAAAAAAAAATTACCCACTTAGAATAATGAGAAAACAAGGTGTGTACACCTAAGGAAGATATCTAAATGATATTCCTTAGCCGTGGGAAGATTCTGGAAACTGACCACCCATCAAGCTGGTAGGGGTAAAACATGCCTTTAGCATTTGCATTCCGTGGAGCGGGGAGGCAGGGTTGTGTTGTGAGAGTTTAAAACAGAAAGTTAGAAAAGAAAAAGATCAGGTGGATTAAGTAGAAAAAAATCAAAGTCTTCCTTCTGGGGAAGTAGCTCCTCAATAATTGAATTCACTATGGACTCAGATGTTGCAGGGGAAGTCAGAGAACATTGGAGGAAATCCAAATGAAAGTGTCACTGGAGTGATGAAAAAACGGAAGAACTAGACTGCCATCATGAGGCCGAACGCTGGGAGGTAGTGATCACAGTGTTGCGGATCACTCTCCTTTCCCAAAGAATAACTTATAAAATTCACCTTAAGAACCAATGTGGATACACGGAGAAACCGTAGAGAAAGGCCTACGTGATAATTTAAGGATCTTGTTTTGCTGCTAAGTATCTCCTGATCAGTAGATATTTCTTTACTAAAGGCCCAGTGCATGACAATCGTGCAAGGGGCGTGGCCCTCGCAGCACCGGCTTTGTCCAGAAGGTCGTCCAGCTGTCTGGTCTAATTAGCATGTTATGCTTTTATTATCATAGATTATTATAGACAGATAAAGGGCAAGAGTGAGAGAGAGTGCATTTTACTTTCACCTTTTGTCTTTCTTAGATAAAAATGTCCCAGTGGGCAAATATTTCTTATCAGCTCCAATACTTTCTTGTGTCCACACATTCTATGAAATCCAAGTTCCAATTCACTCAAACATCCCTTTTGACACCTACAGCCACATTAAAGTCTTCCTCGTAGGTCTACAGGTACAAAATGCACCTGCCTTGAACGCATGCCTCCCAGGCCTTTACTCTAGGAGAACAGGAGACACTGTGCAGGTTTCAGCAATTGTCTCCCCCCAAGAGGTCCCTTTAAGGCAATGGCTGTGTTCCTAGCGTGGCCCCACTGCATATCGGGTGAATGAGGACACTGCCTTTGCGATGCTTTTGGCTCTTCTGCATATGCATAACTAGCGTGCATATGGCAGCTGCTTAGTAAACACAAACTACTTAAGTGCTGTCCAGAATGCAGGAGAGAGTCTCTAATGCCATTTTTAAAACATGGATTTTGGATTTCTTTCTACCTTTTCAGGACCTTCCTAGGCCTCTTGGTAAGCTGCTTTTTTACCCTCCCTGGCGAAGATGCTTCCGTTAGGTAATGATGTTAATATTTCTGCACTAATATCTGACATTCAGGTTTTACTGCTTTTTCCTCCCTGCATTGTGTAGTCTGCGCATGTGCTCACGCCCACGGACAGGATTCACACAGACGCCCACATCCCTCTCTGATCTCTGCTGCTTCCTGAGCGCGTGCCTTCCGAGGTCATTTTCCTGAGAGCTTGTAACTAATGCAGAACGCAGAGGAGCTCTTGGATAGCTGCTCCCACAAGAAAAGGAAGCAATTTGTGACATACAAGAGGGTCAACAGCAGCTGGTCATAGTTTAGTGAGTTTAATTACTGGAATTTCTATAAAATATCACCCCAGATGCCACCGGGGTTGGAACTGAACATGGGATTCCTTTTGGGTGAGCAAAATACAACAGGCCACGCAAAGCTCGGCTCCGTCTAATCCTTGTGCCTGATGCACACGGGTGGCAGTGACATCTCTGCCATGACTGGTACTTAGCAAAAATGAGCTTTTTAATCAAACTGTAAGAGAAAACTGGTATTAGCCACTTTGAACAAGGAAGCAAAGCATATGGTTGGAAAGTGAGAATGAAAAATGCGTAAAAATCAAATAATTCTTTCCTGCTCAACCACCTCATCCCCTGGGTTAACTAATACCTATTTCGCTCCCTTGTAAACACTGGCCCCCAGTAGAAATGACACTGGCCTTATTTTCACAAACACTGTGAATAGCACTAATTTCAAATTTGTTTTAATAAAGTCAAGGGCAAGTGCTGACTTAACTCTGATACAGAAGTGTGGTTCATGGACCGGCATCACCAGCTTCATCTGGGAGTTCACTAGAAATCAGTCTCAGGCCCGGCACACAGGCCTACGGAATTGGAATATCCATTTAGCAAGGTGGTATGCAGGCACATGAACATTGGGAATCACTGGTCCTCACAGTTGCTTTTATCTGTAAGGGCTTTCTCCCACAGAGTAACTAAAGGACCATTTGCCAGAGTAACACTAATGGAGGACCAGATCTGAGAAATTTCCAGCTATACCGAGTGGAGCACACAGATGCACCCTACTTTCCACAGTGCCAAGCTGAAAGATTTGCCATTTGCCCTGACTGTTTTATTGCCCTCGCTGCAATCGGCTTTTTGTGAGGTATCCAAAACATAATGATTCCATGGAAAAATTAATAATGTAAAGACTTACCCTAGCTGGTTTGGCTCAGTGGGTAGAGCATCGGCCTGTGGACTGAAGGGCCCCAGGTTCGATTCTGGTCAATGGCACATGCCTGGGTTGAGGGCTTGATCCCCAGTGTGGGCTGTGCAGGAGGAGGCCGATCAATGATTCTCTCTCATCATTGATGTTTCTATCTCTCTCTCCTTCTCCCTTCCTCTTTGAAATCAATAAAAACATATTTAAAAAAATAATTTAAAGGCTCTATGGCTCTTGGCAGCAGAAGAAATTTCTAGTGGAACTCATTTTGAGTTGGGGGTGGAGAAGCAAGGAACTTTGACATATTTCATGATAGCAAGGTATTTTTAAACACTTGTCCAGACTTCATTGATTCAGCTGGTTGAAAAAGGGAATTGTTTGGGATGGGTTCTAAGACTTTTCCTTCAGGATTTCTGACGTTTTAGCAGATGAGAGTCTAAATATTTTGAGCAAAAGACTTGTCCACATTGATTGCTTTATATTTTCTGTCTTGTGTGCTTTAGTGAGAAATGAGTTGCTTCTGCCACATTCAATTACACACACATGCACACACACATGTATATATTGGTTAGCATCTTCACCCTCCCTCTTTCAGTATTTCCATTCGGGCAGTTGGCAGCTGAAATATTGGCCAATGAAGGAAAACAGATTTCCCAATGAATAGTTCTACACCATGAAAAAATGAGAGTAAAGGGATGGCTAAACTAATTCCAGGTTATTACAATATTCATTTCAAGCCTAATTCTCGGTAGTTCCACTCCTGGTTTATGGACAGAAATTTAAAGGCAGCACATTATATCATCTGCATTTAGTCCCCTTTTGATTGAAGCTTTGCAATGTTCTCTATTTCCATGAGAATGAATTTCACCTCTTATGACATTCAAAGACAATTATGGTGTCTTTGTGAAAAATGATGTCACTCTGATACTAGCAATAAAATAACAATGCCCCAATGCCAAGAAATGTATTAATTGTATCAGTCACCTTTCAGCTTTTCTGGTTTTGCTTTGGAAACTCCAGGAAACCTATGGTTTTTAATTTGTGAGCAATCTAGAAACACAACTATAGCACTTTACATCTTTCTTTGGCTGACTGCTCAGGAAATGGAGCAGAATTAAGTGACTCCTGCTAACAGGCAGGGTTATTTGGCCAACACCCAGAATCAGACAGGATTTTGCAGACTCACACATACGTACATATGAGGTGGGACAGTTGATGGGGAAATGTGTTCTCCATCTCCAATAAGATATATTTCTGGAACCACAGAATGCAGTGCTGTTTCGTTCCTTGCTTTTAAAGCTCTGCTTTGCGTGTGACCCGCAGTGAAACACAAAATCCCTGTTAAGTGCTGGCCCAAAGTTCTCCTGGTATCAGGAAGAGACAGAGGCCTGGGACCTCTTGGATTTTTAGGTCCTACTGTATTCTTGTGACAAGGCTGCCGAGACATGGCTAAGTAATAGATTCTTTGGGCTGTTAATTTTGTATTATTAATCAGTCAATTTATAGAGTGGCCGACTGTGTACAAACCAACTTATGGAGGGTTTACTTTATGTCTGGGACCATATAAGGAACCTTGCAAGGTATCAAAGACACATGAAACTTTCTTGGAGGAGCTGAGTTTTTGGTTGCGGAGACTATGCCTACAGACAGGAAATTGGTGGAGAATAAGAAGAGTGTATACTTGATACTGCCAGTTAGCACAGAGCCTATTTTCTGGAATCCTGGCATAATGCATGTTATTTATTTATTTATTTATTTATTTATTTATTTATTTACTTATTTATGTATTTAATATACTTTTATTGATTTCAGAGAGGAAGGTAGAGAGAGAGAGAGAATCATTGATTGGCTGCCTTCTGCACACCCCACATAGGGGCCTGAGCCTCAGCCATGCCGGCTATGCATGGCAAAACCCATTTTAATCTAGGTGTGATTTTTGATTTCACAAGTCATGACCACTGAATACAAAACCCTCAGGGCTAGGCCTTCTGAGATGAGGAATCAGTGAGAGCTTCAATGGTGGGGAGAAAGAAGCTTCTTGGCAGAGAAGGACGTAAGTGCATTTGTGAGGCTGAGTTGGTATTGCACGAATAGGAGATACCAGGAGCCATCCTGAATCAGGTGGTCAGAGTAAGTCACAAAAGTGAGAGGACACTGGCATACACCTGGAAAAGTGAGTGACGGGCCTTTTGATGGAGAAGAGTACAGATGGATAATAAATGTGGTAGATAAACACTGGACTAGATTTTAGAGTAACTTGACTGCCAAGCAGGAGTATTTAAACTTGATCCTGTAAGCTATGGTACTCAGACATTTTCCCCTGATAGAAAAACATAACACAGATTATATTGTGACACATTCCCGGGGCTGTCTAGAGATCTGTACAGCTCTCCATATTTCTAATTATAACTCTCTTTCCCCACCCCAGTTGAAAATGATATATTGAAATTAAACTGAGTGAGAAATCTTAAAAATAATAGATTAGATACACAATTAGATAAAAGTAAATCCTTCGATACCCATTTATGAAAAAGCTCACATCAAAGTGGGTATAGAGTAAACATACCTCAATATAATAAAGGCCAAATATGATAAGCTTAGAACTAACATCATAAGAACAGGAACAAGAGAAGGATACCCACTCTTACCACTTTTATTCAGTGCTAGAGACCTGTGCAAGGGTCTCGGCCCTTGCAGCCTTAGCTTTGTCCGGAAGGTTGTTCAGCTGTCTGGTCTAACTAGCATATTATGCTTTTATTATTATACGTAGTATTAGAAGTTGTAGCCAGAGCAATTAGTTAAGAAAGAGAAATAAAAGGCATCCAAATTGGAAAGGGAGAAGTAAAACTATCACTGTTTGCAGAAGACATGATGTTATAAATAGAAAATAATAAGGCTCTACCAAAAAAGCTATTAGAATGATCAAACAAATTCAGTAAAGTTACAGAATACAAAATCAACATACAAAAATCTGTTGTGTTTTTACAGACTAAAAATTAGCTATCAGATTGAGAAATTAAGAAATCAATCCATTTACAATTGCATCAAATAGAAAAAAAATACCTAGCTATAAATTTAACCAAGGAGGTGAAAGACACATACACTGAAAACTGTAAGACATTAATAAAACAAACTCAAGAATATACAGATAAATGGAAAAATATCCATGTTCATGGATCGGAAGAATTAAGATTGTTAAAATGTCCATACCACCTAAAGTAATCTACAGATTTAATGGAATCTTTATCAAAACTCCAACGGTATTTTTCATAGAAATAGAAGAAACAATTCTAAAATTTGTAAAGAACCACAAAAAATCCTAAGTAGCCAAAGCAGTCGAGTAAAAAGAACACAGTGGTAGGCATAATGCTCCCTGATTTAAAACTATAGCACAAGGTTGTAGTAATCAGAACAGTATGATATTGGCATAAAAGCAGACACATTGATCAACGGAACAAAATAGAGCATCCAGAAATACAACCCACACATAAACAGTCAATTCATTTATAACAAAGGAGCCAAGAATATATAACGAGGAAATACAGCCTCTTCAATAAATGGTGTTGGGAAAAGTGGACAGCTACATGCAAAAGAATGGAACTGGACCACTATCTTACACTATGCACAAAAATTAACTCAAAATGGGTTAAAGAATTGAATGTAAGACCCAAAAACATAAAATTACTAGAAGAAAACATAGCTCATTGCTATAGGTCTTGGTGATGATTTTTTTGAACCTGACATTAAAGCAAAAGCAATGAAAGCAAAAATAAACAACTAAGACTACAATAAACTAAAAAGCTCTGCACAGTAACGGAAACCATCATGTCTCTATGACTCCCATGACAACTCCACTAATTTTTGAAATTGTGAGCACAACTCAAAACAAACACACAACTCAACACAACTCAACTCAACAATTCAAAACAAAAGGAGCAGGCAGTGATGTGGCCTGTTCATCCCTGTACAAACAGACAGCATCACAGTGCATTCTTTTCTACAAGAGAGTATTCTGTCCCAGACCAGCATGTAGTTTAGAATTAAGCTCAACAAGAAAACAACAAGCAATGAACCAGCCTTCAGCTCATCGGAGTCACTCACCACACAGTGGACAGGGGAAGCGAGCCCTATAAGCCTAAGCCACAAACACATTCAGAACCTCGCTATCCTGTCCCGTCCCTGTTTGGGACTTAATATGATAAACATGAATTACCACATCTAGCATCACGTACCTTTATCCTTAATGGTACTTTGTCCTTTATTCTCATGGCTCGCTTACCTTCTTGCCTCCAATGTTTCCTCCAGAAGCACCTCCAGATTGGATGCGGGTGAACATTCCCATCATAGTTTCGGCATCCTCAGGATCCAGGCCAAAGCAATCCACTACACCTCCCAGTGCTCAGGCTTCCTCTAGATACAAGTATGCCTTCTGATTCTTCTTAAGGGCAATCACGTCAGGCAGGTGAACGATGGACCCCTCGAGGCTGGCAAAACAGAGCAAAAAGTACATACACTGAGGTGTTTTAACCCTCACAATTAGGAGCTGGCCACATTATGATTAATTTTTAAAGTTTATTGTTTTTTTAAGTGATCTGACAACTCTGCCCGTGGTTTAAACTGGCAAAGTTAGAGGATGTCATGGCTAGGAAGATGTCTAGGGAAAAGCTGATCAGATCTATTAAAACCCACACCAGGAACAAACTGATCTGAGTCCACCGCAGAAGAAAGGTCACAAACTAAAGCTTGGAGTTGTAGGCAACATTAGGGTGTGCATCAGATACAAAAGAATAAAACATCAGTAGGAAGTAAGAGAACAGGTACAGGGGCTGCACATAGGTAACCAAAGGAAAATATTTCTTAACATTAAAAAGGAAAGTTAGGTTCCCAAGTTTCAGTATGTTCATAATTATTTAGTTCAGCAAGTAAGTGTTGATGGAGCACCTTCATGTATAGGCTGTAGGATGAACTAAACCAGGTGGGCACACTGTTCCCCAGGAGCTTATATCCTCAGTGGGGGGGGGGGGAATGGGGGAGGAGAGATAGATTCATCAACTGGTCATTATTATATGATGTTAGAAGGACTGTAGTGATGAAAACTTAGGGTATTATGGGAGCCGCGTAAAGTGCATCTCATATGGACTTGGCTTTAACAGTTGACTAACTGACCGAAGGAAGTGACACCAAACTAATAACTGGAGAACGTGGTAGCATTAGCCAAGTGAAGAGGTGGGGCAAGCGTGCTTTAAGCAGAGTGTGACTGCAGGCACAGTGGTCTGCCAGCTAGAGAGCCTCATGGCCGAGGGGGCACCATTGTTTGGGGGCTGCTGTCATAGCAACGAGGAGTCCTCATGGAAGGCAGGCCATGAAAGCAGTTGTATTGTTTGATGACCAAACAACTGAATATACATTCGAGGCTGTCTGTCCTCATTAGGTGCTGTTATGATTTGAAAAAAGAAAAGGCAATTTTTATGCATCCATAACCAATGGACACAAGACACTGGGAGGTAGGGGAGGCTTGGGGAAGGTCAAGAAGAAAAAAAAAAGAGTCATATGTACTACTCTTTGTAATATTTTAAGCAATAAAAAAAAAGAAAAAAAAAAGAAGAAAAAAAAAGAAAAGGCAATTGAAAATGTAGTCATGGGACCTTGAAGCCAACAGGCAAATTTATCGCTTTTCACTTATGCCAACCAGCCCTGTGAAGTCCCTAACGGCAGAGGGTTCCTGTTCAATAAGCAAGCAATTTGGTTTGGAAGGGAAGGCCAAAACCTCCCCAGGGGAGACGACTGCTCCCCTGCGTCTTGCTAGCAGTTAACGCAGCACCAGCCTCGCTCCTGAGGATGCTGAGTGTGCTTCTCAGAGAAGAGGCTTGTCTTTGGGGTAGAATTATTGGGCTCATTTAATAGAAATCTCAAGCAGGTCAACCCCTGGAAAAGGGCTCTGTCCTCTTTTTAGCAGAGCTTGAACAAAGGGAAGCTGAAAGTCAATTAGAGGGAAAAGAGGGAACCTATTTCTGTCTTCTGGAGACAAAAGATGTAACACAATTGGTTAAAATTCAAGAGGAATAAAAACCTCCTGGGCGGAGGGAATATTGCAGCGGGGAAGGCGAGCCCTTGCTCCAGGCGCGGGCTCGTGCTGCCATCTCGTGTTGGGAAGGCTCCTTGGACCTGGGGACCAGCCGGCGTGTCTCCTGTCTCTGCGGTGCCCCTTATGCTCCAACAGGGAGATGCGTTAAGCAAACCAGGCAGACGAATCCAACAGGGGATTTAACACTCTGTGGCCTGCTGGGAATGAGTTTCCCTACTGACAATATTTCCTTCTCCATCTTTTTTGTTTTTGGAGAAGCAGCATTTCATTTTTTCAGCCTGACTTCGAGCCAGCCAGCACAGCCTTGAGTGAGCCACAAGTCGACCTTTTCATGCATGCTGGAAGCTGGAAGTTTTTTGTTGTTTTTTTTTTTTACCATTAACTTCACTTTTCCCCTACAGGAAGGTCCTCCTGTTTGCACTGGAGGAAGCCCCTGAGGGTACTTTCTATAGCCAGTGCAGGAAAGCTGAAGTGCCCTCTTAGTAGAGACTCAGGAGAATATTTCCATCTGCCTCCCCACCACACTCACCTTTTATTGGCCCTGTCCTATACTTGAAAGATTTTCACCTACTCAACCAATTAGCTTTTAATCAAACAATTAATTATTTCCTACTTGGTACTGTTACTCAAAGAGGACTCTGATTGCCATGCCAGGTTTCTGGTTCCTGGGAAATGACCAGCACAGCCAGCCTGGGTTAATATCATTTCAGCCCAAAGTGAAGAGGTTTGGTGTTTTGGCAGCTTGTGTGGCCTTATTGTGGATTAATAGGTGGTATCTGGTAGGCTTCGGAAATACTGAAAATAGGCCACCTACTCCCACGCCCACCTTTGAAGAATCAGGAGACCTCAATGGGCTGACTCCAGGCATCGTCAGGGTGGAAGCATGACAGACACTGCTCTCCACAGCAGCTCTTTTCAAACACGGCCAGCGGAGAGTTGTTACACTAACACATATGCACGGCTTGTTTAACGTTTGGACGTTGATGTGAACCTGAGCTCAGACAACTTTTCAGATCGGCCTATTCCCTAAGTACGCTGATACTGCCTCTTTATGCTTCTAGTTGTTTACCCTTCCTCAAGGAGAGCCCGAGCAACACCACCCCTGCACACCCAACCCTTTCCCCTTTTAAAAAGCTGACAGAGGAACAGAGTCCATAGAGTTAAAGCTGGTTTACTCTGAGCTGTCAACATCCCTGTGGCTGATGATGATATATGAGGAAGGGGGGGAGTGGGGGAGGGGAGAGGAAGGAGCATATCCTGAGTCAGGGAGGGCAGGGTTCGAGGGAGATGTTGTCAAGCGTCCTCCTTGGCATCCTCTCCCAGGCTGGTCATGTTGGGAGAGGCATAAAAGGAAGAGTAACTTCAGACCCTTAGCCTTATAATATACTCTGGGCTCTGGAGCTGATGCAGAACCTAACCAAGCTGAGCTGCTCAGAATCAGTCAGGGAAGACCCTTCCAAGAGCAATTTGGTGAGCCTCCCACCACTCCCCTAAATGGCTCCCTCATCATTACAGTCCCTCCTGTCTGTTTTTCATCTCTCTCTCTGATGCCCAGGCAAATGCAAATGTAATACCTGGGAAGGATATAGTTTAAGCCCTCAGTCCAAGCACGGTATATAGATGTACCTGGTACAGAGTAGGTGGTCAATAATTATTTAACTTAATGCATAGATTAATGACTGGATGCACAAATAAGTGATTATTGAATAGATAAATGAGATAAGCATGTATCGAGTGCCCAGTCAAGCTTCTTTTGTTCCACCCAAGTTAACTCAATAAAAAGAGGTCTATTTTAAGGATCCCCATAGATTGGAAATGGATTCAGAACAGAAAGCTCAGGAACTGAGAGGAAGTTATGCCCTTGTCTCAAGGTATTTCTTTTTCTCTGCAGGCTTGCTTTGTTCTCCTCTCCCCATAGCAGCCTTCTAAGTCTCCACTCTGTGCCTTTTTGCTGGCTACCCATGAGTTTGGCTTGTCACACCACCAAAGCTGCCATCTTGCTTCCTTTTACCTTCTCTTTCATTGTAACAATTGCAGCCTCCCCTTTTCTTAAATCTAAATTTCAGAGAGAAGAATTTTATCAGCCCAGCTTGCTATTTTGTTGGTTTTTGAGCCCGGCCAATTGGTGATGGTTGCTGACTATGTATGCATTGTCTTGTTTTTGGGCCAGACCATGTGAATGAGTGGAGGGAGGATCCCAGATCACTAATATACACATTCGACATTAGGAACTAACTGTTGGGGGAGGGGGTGTGGGAGGGTGGGCACTATAAGCGTATTAGGCAAACTCCTTGCGGCAAGTTCTGATGAAAGTACTCTCGCACTCAATCTTCACAACCTCCTATTTAATCTGCACAGTGATCTTTTGAGAGTAGCAGGGTATCCGCTGCATTACAGATGAGGAAGCCAAGGCGCAGCGAGGTAAAGTAACCTGCTTGAGACCAAAGGTTATTAAGGTCTCAACCTCAAGTTCTATCCCTAATTCCTCCCCAAACTAGAGGCAAGGAGATGTAAATCGCATTTATAAAAATGAGTCTGCGTCCAACATGCTACAGGAAGGAGGTTCAGAAGCTGAGAGCCCTTCTGAGGAGTATGACTTGGCACCGTTTTAGGGTGATTGACATCACCTCCAAGTCCAACATGTAGGATGACCTTAGAAAGTGCTATACTACCTTTACAGCTACGAAGTCAAAAGGATCAGAATTTGAGTGTAGATCTGCCGGTCACAGATCTTTAGGGCTCATTTGACCTTGGTAGATCATACCATTTTCTCCCAAGGATGCTCATACTGCATATATCCGGTGTTATTGACCAATCTGGAAAGAATTGATTGAATATGTTCATCATATTTACAGCAGAAGGCCAGTATATGGATGATAATTGAAACAAGGGTTGGATGGTTGGGTTGGGGGGAGGGTGGTAAAGGAGAGAGGACTAGAATGGCATTAAGATATTTTCTTTGCTCATGATCTCCTTCTATGTCCCTAAAATTTTATTTCAAGAGCTTTAATTGCCATAATTGTTCAAAAAATACATCTTTATGTGCCTATTGTGGTAACATTTTATGCTTCCCATCCTTCAGTTCAATTGCCGCATCTATCACTAGATCCTGCTGATTATGGTTATATTCAGTGTCTTAGAAACAGCCTGATCTTATTTTTCCTAACTTCCTTTTGCTGTCTGGTTTAGTAGGATGGTTCAATATATTATAGATATTTGAACAAAAATGCTGACCATTATGTCCCTACGGCCTGGCAGTGTGCTTGGCATGAGTGTTCAACTAACATTTGTTGAATGAATGAATGCAATGCATCTTCAGCCTAGAAACATAATACTCATCGCTAAAAATAAGACTGTGTGATTCTAAGATCATTACCCTTGCAATATTCCCTATTGGGCTACAAGATGATCTTCGTTAATTTCTTTTTACAGGTTGAGTGTGAGCATAAAGAAGAGAGAAATAAATCTTGAATATAGCATACTGCCATCATCACCAATGTTGGCCTTATCAAAAAATTTAAAAGGGGGCTTTTAGAAACATGTGCCTTAATTTAAAAAACTTGAGATTTTTACTTATTAGTATCATAGTAGATAACGTCATGGAATTTTAGGGCAGATTATGTAAAATGAAAATGAGGGCTTTGTAAACTAGAGTCCCCAAGGAAATGGGAAGTATGAACAACATGAGAGAGAATGACACCCCCAACTAGGGGGCTTTGGGGAGTAGAGCTTCTTTGTATTCCTCAGATGAAAATGTATAAAACCATTATTTCTGTTCTATCTACCCTACATCAGCCTCTAATGGTGTCTTAGCTTTCCTGATGGTTACTACATCATGCTACCCACATGAAACTCTCCCAATAATCTTATGAAGTAGCCATGTACCTAGTTATGAAAACAAGTGAAGAGATTATTTAAATTCCCTAAGGTCACAAATAGAATGTTCTTTTGGCTCTCAGGTGCTAGGTAATCACCTAGGTGATAATAACCCTTGAATACAATGGGCAGGCAAGCGTTCCAAATGACTCTTTTTCTACCCAGGGAGGTTCTAGTGACATTCACTGCAATTTGGAGACTGCAAAGCTCCACTTACCATTTTCAAGGCTTTCAGAAATACATCGGTCCTTTCAAAGGTTTGACCATGCTTTTTCCAAACTGCCATCTCCTTTCCCGATGGCGTGATGTGTGTTCCCAAGTGGGCACTGCACCCTCCTCCCTTGAAAACACACAATAGGTTCTTTAAATCGTTTCATAAAACAATAGGTGTCTTTAGCAGAATAAGCAAGAACCCACCTGTCCCACTAGAAAATGGCTTTTCCCAAAGTGAGAGTTGATATATAGCTGCTCAGGAGGATGGCCCCCGTGATTAAGAAGAGCCGGTCTGTTGTCACTCACAGAGGTGGCACCGTGTGGCTGTCCCCAAAAGCTGCCTTTCTTGCTCTAAAAAGCAGTCTTCATGATATATTGGGAAGCTTCGTATGGGATCTGTTTTAATGTGTTTGAAGTGACCCTGGTCTGTGTCTTTTTTTTTTTTTTTTGTACTGTATATTTTTAGTTCAGTATTTCTGTGCTAAACAAGAGTGAAAATGTCAGGGCCTTGCACAAATTGTACTGACTTGACCCTTGGAAGGCAACAGCATGCTCTCTTTCAGACCATTACTTTTTATTACCCTCTCTGCCACGTCTCTGTAAAAGGGGAGAGTGGAAGTATGGTGCACAGCTTGTCCCCAGGCTGAACGCCTCTGTGGCCTGACCCTGCTTTATCACTTCTCGGTGGGTGTGTTCATCATCCACTCAGACATTTGAGCAGGTTCAGCGACAGCTTTGTTCTGGATAGAGTGGCAGCCGTGGTGGTGGCCAGCAGTCCTCTAATAGCCAGCTTGCAATTAATCATGCAAATGAGAGAGGGCAAGAACGTGGATGAAGGGAAAGGCATTTTTGGGAACTCTTTCTCCCCACTGATTTCTTACCAGAGGAATGAGCAAAGGGCAAAATAGAGGGACTGAAGTTTTACCTGCCCTTCCACCCACTCCTTAAAAAGGCTAATGAAGTCACAGGTCTCAGGAAAGTGGGAGGAAAAGGGGTCCAGTGGTTAGAACTGCAGGATACTGATTCTAATCCACCTCTATGGACAGGTTGTGGCATGATCTTGGGTGAGTTCCTTGCATTCATTTGCTCAGTCTTCTCCTCTATGAAATGGGACTAAAATTATTGATGAATCAGCTTCTGATACCCATGGACAATTGTGGACAAAAGATTTAGAGAAAAGGCCTAGTATTCTTGCCACATATGAATCTCAATGTGGTCAGAGTATAATCTAAAGAAGTAATCTGATTCAAAAGTAAAGACAGAGAGAGGGAGAACATTTCTAGGATGAAACAGAAGAGAAGAAGAAGGGACAGATTACTATAGTTTTATGGTTTTGTTAAGGTGATATTGACTCATTGAGATGATAGTTCTCAGTGGGTACAGTACCATCCCCTAGTGAGTGCTTGTGAAGTTTATGGGACTGTTTTGGTTATTATAGTCATTAGGAGAATGGGGCATGAATACTAGAAATCCTGTGATGTATGGAATGGTACTGCCAAAAAGGAATTGTCCTGCAAATAGCTACCTTTTGAATGTCTACCTAGAGATTTATTAGCTGGAAAAAAAGCCTATTTATTATTATCTAAGCCTAGAAACTAAATATGTTTTTATCAACATGATCCATATTTTTTGTACAGTTTTAATATCATGATTGTTCTAAGAATACAATGACTGTGTAAGTTGAGAGAACATTACTTTTCCTCTGTTTCAGACATCATCAGGATTTGTTTACTTCAGAAAACTGCATCACCAATGGCAATGCTTCCCAAAATGTGTGAGAGGCCAGTATTGCATGCTTGTGAGTCAGCTGGAGTGTGAGGTGTACTCTTCTGATCCTTTTGTAAAGGTCAACTTGCCTCAGCTCATTTGCAGCTCAGTAGGACTTACTGCTACTACTAGAGATAAGGAAAATAGTCATGCTCTAGCCAAAACTTATGAGTCTGTGAGAAATAGAGCAACAAACTTTGTGCGTCATCTTTTGTGGTTTTTGTGAATAAAAGCTTGATTCTGCATCTGGTCACGGCTGTAGTGTCAGTCCTCACTTTGGTGGTGGCTGGTGCTGCAGCCAGCTGGCCAGCTCAATAAATCCTCGCTTGCTGCTTAAGACCTAATTGGAGTCGGTGGTCTTATTCTTGCGAATGTTGCTCCACAACAATTTTATTTAATCTTCTAATGTTCTCACCTCCAAGCTATTACTTTCTGAACAGAAAATGATTTTATTATAAATTATTTCCCTTTTTATTTCTCCGTCATATTATAATTAAGCCATTTTATTGATATAAAAAATCAATAAATTTGTTCTATTATCTCTGAATTTCATTTCAGATCATTGAAGGTATATTAAGCCTCCTCTTCTGAGTGCTTAGTTGTGTTTAGTAATGGTTTTCCTTACTTACTAAGACTCTTCTCTCTTAGGTTTCTATATTTATTTCCTATAAGCTGGCTTCCAGCCATGCCCATCTAAGTCAGAGAATCATGCCAGAGCATTTAAACCCCAGTTATAGACTACATTCAAGTTTTCTGTCTGTCTTATGCAAATGGAGGATGCAGACAGAAAACAGAGGTCATGTTGCCCATATGCACATTCTGGGATATCTGAGCGCTAACCCTAATCCAGCTGTTATGAGACCCTCTATACAAAAGGCTCTATTAGCCCCACTGAATAAATGTGGAAACCAAGGCTCTTAAAAGTTTAGAAGGTAATGACTTTCCCAAGGACTCAAAGCAAATCAGTGAAAACATTGGGATTGAACTTCATTCCGTCTGAAGTGAAAATTAGCTCTATTCTCTCTCAGGGCTCACACCACAGGAAGGCAATGCACTCACTGCTATTACACTGTAGGGACTTAGTGACGAGAATGACTGAAACAACCACCCACAGTCGCATGCCCAGCCTTTTAATATTTTAAATTATGCTTGTAAACTACCATCACATTTGATCCTTTCCACAAATGTGAGAAGACTGAACAAGTGTCGGTGCCCAGGTGAGAGAGAGGAAGGAAGTCTTTTTAGTTATCCATCACGCTGTGGTAGCTACACAAAGAGAACCTAAAGCTCCGGATTCACTCTAACCTTATGCTTTCCCCACCATATTGCAGTAAAGGTTTGTTACGGGTGTTTTTTAATAAAAAATAATAGCTAACATTTAACAGATGCTTAGTATATGCCAGTGTTGCGAAACCATTTACATGAGCCATAAAATTTTAACCTATAAAGAACTCTGCAGGGTTGAGACCTCATTTTGTAGGTGAGGTAACTGTTAAGAGAAAATGATGTGACGTTCTTTTTTTTTTTTTTTTAATTGATTTTAGAGAGAAAGGAAGTGAGAGGAAGAGAGAGCAAACCATTGATTGGTTACCTTTCTCATTCCCCTACCGGGATTGAGCCGGAAACCCAGGCATGTGCTCTGACCAGGAAAGAACTAGCAACCTTTTGGTATAGGGATGATACCTAACCAACTGAGCCACAGCAGCCAGGGCTGGTGTGAAGTTATTGATAGTATTCAGTTTGTCATAATCAATGTGCAGGTGGACAGAACACCAAAATCCCTAACTTTATTGCACTGAATAGCACACATTTCTTTCTGTGACTGTTAAGAAAAAAATTTCCCCTGTTTATCATGGTGAGATTATAGTATTGAAAGGGAAGGGTTAAAATTTTCCGAGCTATATACAATATTATTTAGAGCTGAAGTATTCCAGGAAAATAGTAAAGGTTGTAGAGGATAAGAAAAATAGTGTTTTTTCCCAGGACTAGCCAGAGTCAGAAGAGTCTGTTTTCAATAGTTGGATAAAAAGTGTTAGCTACCACATCTCATGTGGGTTCTAAAGGGTGTTTTGTTCACTGCCCTTAGACTTAGAACATATATTTCACTTAACTTGATTTTTCTCAAAATAGAGGGTGGGGTAAATGTAGGCTGACAGTTTTTCGTACGGAAAATAATACAATAATAAGAAATAATATAAGTATGAACTCTGTGTTTTGTGTACTCACAACTGTAAACCAACTTTTGCCCCACCCTGTGCTTTGATATTTGACTTCTGGTGTAAAAACTCCGGTTCAAGGTCCTTGACATTCCGTCACTATGAGACTGTGCCAGCTATGCGACCTCCCTGGACCTTAATTTGGTCATCGGTGAGATGGGGTGGATACAATCAAACTTCAGAAGCACTCTGGCAATTATGGGCTTCAGTCAGTGCTGAGAAATGCCTGGGTTCCAGTCCCTCTCCAGGGAGCGGGGCTCAGAAGGCTAACACTGGAGTGTAAAGCCGATCCTTTTTAGATAGGGCCGGTGGGTGCACATTTGCTCCTACTTGGTCTGCTCTCTAATTGCAAAAAAGATGACAGAGAGTAGAAAAGCTGTGGCGTGAGCCCAAAGGTTCTGCGGTGTAGATGGAAATCTCCTCGGTTATGCGCTTGTGAGTGCTCAGCTTTAAACCTCCATGCCTGTCCTCTTAAGTCACAGAGACTGAAGCCAACAGTACACTGACAGCAGCAGGTCTGGGCTAGACAGCGTGACTGCCAATACCAGCAGCAGCAATCACAGGGCCAGCAGGTCCCCTCTCCAGCTCCTTTTAGGATGTCATTTGATTTAGATTCCAAATGCCTCTTCTAATCTACGTTCTCTGTTTGCTATTTCTCCAATTAGTATTTCTTTTCTGTATTCTACTAGAGGCCCAGTGCACGAATTGGTGCATGGGTGGGGTCCCTCGGGGTGGCCTGCTGGGATCAGGCCCCAGATGGTGCCCCCAGCCTCGCAGCCCCAGCTCACCCCCCAGGCTCACAGACCCACAGACTCGCAGCCCCACAGCCCCGCAGTCCCACAGCCCCGCAGCCCCACAGCCCCGCCTGCCACCCCACCGTGGCCTGGCACTGCCCCTCACCTGCTCCATCATCACACCGTGGTCCCATTGTCCTCAGGGCCCATAGGAGCTGGCAGCACTTTCACTACCACCTGCTGATAGCGCTGTGTTGCTGATGCTCACCATGTTCTGCACTGCCCCCTGGTGGTCAGTGCACATCCTTTCGAACGGTTCAACTGGTGGAACTCTCGGTTGAATGACTGCCTGAGGGGACAATCTGCATATTAGACTTTTATTATATAGGATGTATCCTCACCCTAATGTGATCATCATTGTAATCCCAGTTCAACAGAATTTGTGGTTATTTGAGCATCCCTTATGAAGTGGTGAAATAATGGGGAAAATTCAATTACTACTAATATAATGAATGCATGTATGGAGAATGTATGCATATATGTCCTTCAGGAAGAACATAGAGTAGGGTCTGAAAGCTTCCTCTATTGGATCTTAGTCATATGAGTAAATAGACGACTTTCATGCTTCAGCCAGATGGACAACTGGGATTTTGTTTGTTTTGTTTTATCTCTTTTACAGAGTTTTCCTCACTATCACCAACTCTCTATGACTTTGGAAAAACTATGTGATCTCTCAATTACATAAGGCTCATTCATTCATTCATTCATTCATTCACTCATTCAACACATAAAACATCACTCATTCACTATCTAAATTGAAGAGGTCAGCATGTATCATTCCTCCTCAGCAATCCCAGCTTCTGTATCCATGTGTCTCACTGCTTTGGATCACGTGCCCATCCTTGCATCAACCAGTGGGGACAGGAGCCTGTGATGCTCTAATTGACCAAATCAGATGGTGTGATTGCTATGGGACCTTCTAATTCTATCCTTTTAGATCTGTAAATAGACTGGCTTCCAAGTTTAGGCACAATCCATTTTAACAGCACAAGGATGTCTCTACTATCTAAAGTGGCCATGCGCTCTGGAGGACTCACATTTCTTCGACACCTGAAAATGCAATGCCTATAGACAAGGTCACATTCTAAGCTATTCAGTCTTTTGTGGAAACTTAGAAAATGTTAACTAACCATTTTCTAACTTTTGAGAACTGTATTTGGGCAGTGTATTAATTTTATTAATGACAATATCCTGTTCCTCATTTCTCCCATAAACCATCACAGGAAGACAAGAGGCTAGACAATATTTTAGTCATACAAAGTGTCCTTTTTAAAAATGATATTTTATTGAGCACAGGGAGAGAAATGAGGGTCTGCTTAAGTGAAGGTAATTTTAGGCTGCTATGTTTTTTGTTGTTTGTTTTTAAATACATTTTTATTGACTTCAGAGAGGAAGGGAAAGGAAGAGAAAGACAGAGCATCGAGTGGCCCCCTCTTGCATGCCCCACACTGAGGATTGAGCCTGTAGCCCTGGCATGTGCCCTGACTGGGAATTGAACCATGACTCCCAATTTATAGGCTGATGATCAACCACTGAGCCAACTTGTGCTATGCTTCACCAGGTAATACAATATTCAAATTGACTACCATGGTGAAGAATAGGACAACTGTACAAAACTGACCTATTCCAAGCAGATGAGAAATATATTAGACCTTTAAGACTCTGAAAAGATTCATTTTTTTATCTAAGAAGTAAAAAAAAATGTTGAAAGTCATTCCTAATAAAAATCAATCTTTTTGTTCTATTATGCATTGATGAAAGGAGTTGCATGATCATTAGAATGGCTGAAGTCTGCATTCTTTTTGATGAATATTACATTTATACCCATTAACAGGAGGCACTGCAGTCAGCCAGACTCAGACCCAGTTTTCAATCCCTATAGTGTTTCTATTAGGGGTTCTAGGAGTTAACTCCTCTGAGCCTGTTGGTGAAGTTGTAGGAGGAGAAGTACTTCATTAGCAAAATGTAGTGTTGGGCAAAATGCAAGCAAGAAATGAGAGTCAAATCCAAAACAGACAGACCAACACTGAGCAAATGAGGTGATTATTCTAAAATAAGGACAAGCATGGCTTTAATTAATTGGAAGAAGGGTCATATGTGATGACATTTTTTGCCTCTCTATTCATTCTCCACATTCAGCATTTGGGCATTAAAGCATCATCTTTACCTTCTCAATTGCCTCCCTACTCATGTTGTTTTCCATCTCAATGGGCAACATTACCCTCCTGGCAAGGTCAACTTTCTTGGTTCCTCCTCTCTCTCTTCTTCAACTCTTACCTTTGACTTTATCTCCGGGATTTGTCTAACTTTCCTTCTGAATAACTCTGGAGTCCTCCCCTCCGCCTCCCATCCCCCCATTTATTCAGCTACTTTCTTGGCTCAGGGAATTAGCCATAGTATACTTTCATAGTTTTGTATTCTGTTTGCGTGTTTTTTACTTTTCTATTTTATTACAGAGCTATGCAAACCAATTACAAGAAAACACAAGAAATATATACACAGTAAAAGAAAACTATAAAGGATACCCATCCACATTTCATATTCTTATTGAAAAGGAATTAGAAATGAGACTGTACAAAGAAAACAAAATTGCTTAAAGTTATACCAACTTTTGTAAAACCATCTCAGATGGTGTTTCAAAATTAAAAATATTGGGAATATCCCTTTTCAGCCAAAGAGTTATTGCAATAATCATCCTAGCAAGTGCTAAGTCAACACTTGTTCAGTTGCAACTCAAATGACAAAAATATTATCATCAAAAATGAACATGCTATGGGAAAGGATATGTTGATGGGCTCTTAGGGATTAATGGACCCCAATTTAAAGGGTCAGGGGCTATTTATTTTCTTTTTAATATATTTTATTGATTTTTTTACCTAGAGGAAGGGAGAGGGATAGAGAGTTAGAAACATCGATGAGAGAGAAACATCGATCAGCTGCCTCCTGCACACCCCCTACTGGCGATGTGCCCACAACCAAGGTACATGTCCTTGACCAGAATCGAACCTGGGAGCCTTGAGTCCGCAGGCCGACACTCTATCCACTGAGCCAAACCAGTCAGGGTAGGGGCTATTTCTAACATCTGTGGAGTCCCAGAGAAGAGTATAATGAAGGCCTGGATGGCAAAAGGCTAAACATTTTATTTTTTAATCAAGTTAATCTTAAAATGTTTTATCTTCATATCTTGGTAAATATATCTTCATCAGAACTTGGAAGATTAGATTTGAATTTAGGATTATTGAACTTTTCACTCTTCTATTCTGGAATATGATGTTGCTGGGAAAAACCCATGGGGTCCCCACAGTGTCTGTGTCTTGTGTCCTGAGTCACCTCGGCTGCCCAGGGCTGGCCTAACCTGTCCTTGTGGGGGTGGATCCACAGAAGCCCACACATGACCTGGAAGTGGGTTTATTTTGCATTGTGGTGCAGGTTACACGTATGACCTAATTTTATTAATCACATCTTAAAAACTCTTAAAAACTAACATGTTTTTAAGTCCGCAGGCTGGCGCTCTATCCACTGAGCCAAACTGGTTAGGGGTGTATTTCTCATTTTAATATACTTGTTAGTTGTTCTCTATTTGCTGGCCTCCCATCAGATTAATTCTCTGCTCTTATTTGCCTTGCTGAGTTCCCTGAGAGACTAACTTTAATAGACTGTATTTTGGGAGCTTCTTCATCAGAGGTCTTCCAACTGGCTCCCAATTAGACTATTCCAACTGATTTTGACCAACGGAAAGCACTAGCATAAGACTGGAAGGCTGAAGAAAGCAAACTGGTTTGATTTCTTCCCCTTTTGGTACCAAATCAATGGCTCTCTGTCACCATAGCTCCTGCCAATTAGCTATATATTTTTCTCCCTGTGGCCTTTGGCTAAAGAGGGGGGAGGATAACAGCTTCCTACTTCTGCTGTTCTGTGTGCCTCCCCATCCTTTGTTTAACCCCAAACCTGTTCACACTTCTGAAAGCAGGCTCTTCGTTAAGTCTATTTACTTGAACCATCTTTATTTGAATTCATTTTTCTACCAACTCAGAATATTCTCTAACCTAAAATATATCTCCTATGAGAAATTGGTTAAAACTTGTAAGGGGGTTACTTATTTTCCAGACGGAAAGAGTTTTGAATATTTAGGTGAAATGATATTAAATGGATGAATAGGATTTCAGAAGATGTTTTTAAAAGAATGTGGTATTACATAAATTAATGGGTGTTTTTTTTTCTGGATGGTCATATCAATGGTTGACTTTTCTTCCACATACTTCTTCAGATTTCAAATAAGAATACATTATTAAAAGAAAACAAGATAAACATTTCTCAGAAGTAACTCTTTTAGACAAAATGGAGCTAATGTGCATTTTGGCATTGTTTATACCATACTAACACTTTGTAGAAGCCACTGAGATTGAAAATATTTGTTCTTCATATCTCTGGGCAGTGAGTGGGAACCAGACCATCCTAATTTATTAGGAAATGGAAGCTTAGAAAATGAAGTGGTTCCCCCAAATTCCACAGTTAGTAACAAGAACTGGAAGCTAGATCTTCTAAGTGATATCCAATTCTTTTCTACAACGTGGGTGTTGTGTAGGCCTAAGCTGTGGGCTATATTATTATTATAAAAGCGGATGATGCCTGAACTTTAAGATTTTGCTTAAAACTAATCAGACATACTTAAGCTAAGGCATTTCTCATAAAAATAAATATGCTTATTTGGAAACTGCAGATATTGTGTTCTGCATGATAAAAGAAAGCCTGTCCTTAATGTTGCTATTAGAATATGTTCATAGTTATTTCTTTTTCTTATGTTGTAAGAGGTAGTATTTCTTCTTTAATATCTAGCATGTATCTAGTCAAGGACAGATTTTACCAGAAAGATTATCCAATTCTTTATGTTCCTATCCTTTCTCTGACTGTCCTTTACAATGTCCTGTTCATCTCTACACAGTATTTATTTTTTCTCTCATCCCTTACCTTTGATTTTATTTGCCTCATTCACTCCCAGATGTTTTATGTGCCTTTCTATATCAGTTGTTTTGTCAGTCTCCACATTATAGGGACATAAAAGGGGAAGCCCAACAGAGAACATCCTAATAAAGCAATGCAATCCACCCTCACCAAAGAAAAAGTTTGCTCAAATCCCAAATCTGACTTTTCCAAGGAGATAGAGACCCTTATGACCCATTTTTGGTGCTAGCAATTCAAATCCCCATTTAATGTATCTGAAGTGCAGAGTCTTTGTGCATGCAAAATTCCCATTAAATTTAATGGCATCTTTGGGTATAAAATATATGGCACTCGACATCTATGTGTGATGTGAAAGAGGCTTTATTTCATTGCTGAGACTTCTTTCTCTCTTTTGATTTCTGGATCATTTTGCTGTATGTCAATAGCCACCATTGTGGCTTCACTTGAAAATGTTCATTTTGCACTTTTTTAAAGTCGATGCAATTCTGCACGGCTGAGTGCATTCCCACTGCTTCCAAGACTAGCCCTTTTTGTTAGTACCGTTGCTTTTGTTTCCTTCTCTGATTCTTTCACTACTTCGTTCTATTCCACAAATAGTTCTTGCTTTTTGCCTGAATACAGGCCAGGTTCTTTAAAAAAAAAATTCTTCTGAAATCCTATTCATCCCTTTCAACACCATTTTACCTCAAACATTCAAAATTCTTTCCCTCTGGAAAATAATCTCTTCCTTATGAGACTTAACAAGTTTTCTCGTAAGAGATGTGTTTAGATGGCAAATATTCCGGTCTGAGTCACTTGGCTCATAAACCCCAAATGGCACAGAGGATGGCATGGCCTGTCTGCGATTTTGTGCCCACTTGAGTTCCTTGTCAACTCTCCACAGATAGCCCAGGAGGATGATAATTGGGATCCGAGAGTCTATTCATTCTGTCCTCTCTGGGTGACTTGAGATTTAAGGTAAATGGCACAGGACAACAGGAGAACAAGTAGAGGTCAGTAAGACACTTGTTGATTGAGAGACTCTTTGTTCCCTGGGACAGGAGGTGGACACCTCTGAAAGTAATACGAAGGAGGCAAATGCCAACTGTGGGAGGCAGGTAATAACCACCCGCAGTACTTGCAGAATGAAGCACATGTAAGTTGGTGTTCATTTAAGGGGTTATGGTTTTCAGTGCAATGGACAATTTGGAGTCTGTTTCTGAGTGATCAGGTTGACCCAAGTTGGAAAGCACAGTACTTAGCCCCAGGATTTAGTCCCATGAATTTGCACACAATGGTTTCCCTATGATCCAACATAGAGCAGTAGGAGAAACACTGGTGCTGGAGTCAGAGAATCTGAGTTCTGGAGTAGATTTGTGGATCTGGACAAGTTTCAACCTGTCTGGCCCTTAGAGTATCCATCTGTAAAATGGGAATAACTGGTTTGGAACTACCCACCTCAGATGAGGTATTATTTATTTAGTATGCTTAGAAAATTGCCACAAGCTATACATACATGTATCCTTTACCTTCAAATGTAAAGGATTATTATTTCATACAATAACATGGTGATACATGCTCTGTGGTTCAGCCGCAATTTTAATTACTGACAATGTTTAAATGTTTATTGCCAACCCCAGTCTCTCTCCTAAGCTCAGATTCATATTTTCAACTACCGACTAAACACACATTTGAATGTAAGTAAAGATACATAATTTTGTATGTCTCAAAGGAAAGTTGTTATCTTGAAGGGGCTCTTCTTCCCAGATTTTGATTAAGGAAACTGCTATATTCTCCATCACTTAAGAAAAATCTAGGAGGTATCCTCCATTCTCTTTCATCATTCATATCCCGTAAATGAGTAAGACCCATTTACTTGCCTCTATAACATCACTTAACTCCATCTGCTCCTCTCCATTTCCTCTCTGTCCTAGGGTAGGGCTCTTGCCCTTGTGGAGGAAACACTTCTTGGTTTAGAATGAATCTCTTGGAATTAGGTAACAACAAGGATCAGTTCTTTCAAATTCATGGCTCTTATGTAGTGGAGGTGTTCCAGAAAGAAGTCAGTGTCTTATTATAATTTCAGTGAAGTAAACTCAATTTTCTTCAGCAAGCAATCTAGCAAATGAAAATTCCTACAACAAACAGTGAGTAAAATATGTCTAACCGCAAACTTGCAAAACAAGCTTGCAGTGGCCTGGAGATTAAGAATTATATTTAAGCCCTGACCGGTTTGGCTCAGTGGATAGAGCATCAGCCTGCGGACTGAAGGATCCCAGGTTCGATTCTAGTCAAGGGCATGTATCTTGGTTGCAGGCATATCCCCAGTGGGGGTTGTGCAGGAGGCAGCTGATCGATGTTTCTCTCTCATTGATGTTTCTAGCTCTCTATCCGTCTCCCTTCCTCTCTGTAAAAAAATCATATATATTTATATATATATTTAAAAGAATTATATTTAAAAAAAAGAATTATATTCCACTAGATGCCCAGTGCACAAAATTCATACACTCGGGGGAGGTGTTCCTTAGCCTAGCCTGTACCCTCTCACAGTCCAGGAGCCCTCGGAGGGATGTCCAACTGTTGGCTTAGGCCTGCTCCCTGCCTAAGCCATCAGTGAGATATCCTTAGCACTGTAGCAGAAGTGAGAAAGGTTCCCGCAACTGCTGCTTCGCTGGACAGCCAAGAGCATGGCTTCTGGCTGAGCAGAGCTCCCGCTGTAGGCACACACTGATCTCCAGGGGGCAGCTCCTGTGCTGAGCGTCTTCCCTCATGGTGGTCAGTGCATGTCATAGTGACTGGTCATTCTGTCATTTGGTCAATTTGCATATTAGCTTTTTATTATATGGGATAGGGGAAAACGAAAAATCTTAGCTATTAGAAAACCAAGTATTACAGGAAATCTTTGTCCCCCTTTTAGAAAACTGGCCAGAATCTCAATACCATAATAATACAGGGTATACTCTAGTTTTAATTTTGATAACTACACCTGAGTAATTCTTTTTATTTATCATGCTTTGGTGGTAATGGATTTGCACATATTTTCAACTTTCTTTCATATTTTTATGACAAACCATGGTATCTGGCCTAGCTCTTTACAGTCTCAAGAGCTCTTATGCCAACAGCTTTCCTTCCTTTTGAGATTTCTCATAAAATAACATGGTGATACATGCTCTGTGGTTCAGCTGCAATTTTAATAAAAATTGAATAAAAATTTGGGTGGTTTTAGGATTTCCTATTTCCACATAATCTTTTACTGGGCTATTTAAATAGCCTTTAAAAAAATTGTTTTCCTCTTGCTTAGCTCCACCTTTCTCCAATTTATTCTCCAGATTGACACCACTGATCTTTATAAAATGCAAATGTAATCAAGTGACTTCTGGTACCTTACAAAACACAAATGAGAAAACTTAGCATGGTATAGAGGTTCCTCTATTATCTTGCCTGTCATGGCATTCTTGTCCATGCTCTTCCTTATACCCTCTGCCTCAAATATCTCCTATTTCAGCCTCTTAAAATGTTTGTAGTTACCTAGATACACCATATGGGTCCATGTCTTTCTACCTTCACCTCGAATTCCCTCTCTCACTACTTACTTTCTTTTACCCTTCCCATCCTGGTGAAATCTTGCTTCATTTCTTTCATCCTTGTTTTGTCTTTTTAAAAATAAATAATTTCAGACTTTAAAAATAGTCACAAAGTAAAACAGTACAATACCTTTGTTTCCTCTTGGAGTTCCTGGGCTTCTAAGTACTACTCAGTTATAGCTTGCCAGGTCTGCTAATAAAGCTTATCCCAAGCATTTCCTTTCAAAGCATCGAGGTAAACAGCTTCCAAACTTTTCTGGTTAGGTAAATCTCGAGAGGAGGACTAAGTCTACTTTCCTGTATTTACTGAAATGGAAGAGCTATAGTTCTTTTTCCTTTGGGAGGGCAACAAAACCAAAGATAATTGGATATAAATTGGTTCACGCTGCCTTTTTAAACTACAGTGGATTCTGAGAAGTACAGTGTCTCATCAAGAGGAATAAAGAAAATTGCAAAGCGATCTGCCAGTCATCAGACCAACCACCTGTCTTATACTCTGATAACTCAAGAAAGCAAGGAGAAAATAGACTGGGCACTTCCAGGAAGAACCAGGCTGTAATTAACAAGAGAGATAGAGATAGAGATAGAGATAGAGATAGAAATAGAGATAGAGAGAGAGAGAATTCTTTTCTCCAATACAGAGCTATTGTAGCTCTTAAATTGGGGCACAATTATTTCTTTTCTAATTTATTTTGTTTCTTTCATTAAACTGCACACCTCACTCTCTTTCAATCATTCTCTCATTATCTGACTCCACCAGACTCTGATCTCTAGAGGAAGAAGGGCCAAGTCTTACTCATTGTTCTGTTTTGGCAGCACCTATTACAGTGCCTGGCAAAGAGTGAGTGAGAATTTAAAAATGTTTGTTGACTGACTGATTGATGAACTAAATTAATAAATTGTAACAAAGATTAACAAAGGTGACCTTGTGGCAATGTCTTTACAAGGGACATCTTGGCATTAAAAAAGAAGATAAGCTCTATTCTTATGACAATTCTTGCTGGGGTATGTTCTATTTCTCTAAATCTTCTTGGCTGACATTGTTGTTGATAAGACATTTAAAGAACTACTGGGATGTTTTTGAAGTCTGCAAAGTCATTAACAGTTGTAGAATTGGAAAGACCACCTGTCTACCCATCATGCATCAGAAATGGTGGTGGTTGTATTGGCACCATCCCATCCCATAAATTTTAAGGCTTGAGCTGTCAGAGAATTTGGTCTGTAATTCCAGAAGGAGTCTTTATGTTTAAGAGACTGCATTTTTAATTAATCTCAATATTTCAACTAAAGAGGCAACCCTAAAACTTTATAACTAATGGTAAGTCAGAAGGGAGATATTCTTTTGTTTTAACAGAGCAAGTTTTAGACAGTAGACTTGAGAAGCAATGTTTTTCCTTTTCCACTTCCTCCACGGATCTAAGCATTGGGGCAGCTCTTCTTATTGCGTGGTCATTTTATTTTATTTTATTTTTTTCCCTTTTTTAAAAAAAATTAATTAATTAATTTATTTATTTTTATTTAATTACATAAAGTATTACAAAGGTTAGTACAAATATCTCTTTTTTCTCCTGCCCTTCCCCCAGCCTCCCCTACCCCCCCATGATTTGTGTCCTTTGCTTATGCTTAAATGCATGCATAAAAGTCCTTTGGTTGATCTATTACCCACCCCTCCCCCCCAACCTCCCCTCCGTCCTTGTTGCTTTAATTTGACAGATTGTTTGGCCATTTTAAGAGGCTCCTGTTTGAGGTCTCCTAAGTTTCTTACCTGAGTATCTATTGGTGGTCTATTCACTCGACACAGGTTAGGCCTCAGTCTCCCCTGAGGAACTTGTCAAAAATATAGATATCAGGGCTCTTGACTAATAGGATCACCAAGGGATGGTCTGAGATGGACATTTCAATGTTTCTGATTCTTTTCACCATTACAAAAAGAAACAAAAGAATTTTAGGATGCTTGCCAGAGTTGATCACTGTGCTTATTATCTTTGACCAATAAAAGAAGATCCAGAGACAGAGAAGCAGTGATCAAACCGTCAAACCTCAGAGGGAAGGTAGGGGAGGGTGGGGGTAAGGGAGAGAGATCAACCAAAGGACTTGTATGCACGCATATAAGCATAATCAATGGACACAGACACCAGGGGAGTTAGAGCATGAGTGGGGGGTAATGGGGGGATAAGGACACATATGTGATATCTTAATCAATAAAGATAAAAAAGAATAAAAGCAAGATACTTTCCTAATTAAGATTTTTTTGGTCTCTCTTTAACTTCTTAACTTTCTTAGTATGAATAAAGTAAAACAATTTATATTCAGTTTTTATCTATTTGATTAACACGCTGTTGCTATTGGCATCTGACTTTGGTTTTAGCATAAAGCCTATGCTCTTTCAGGACAAACAGATCAGCATAATGATAAAACTAATAATAAAAATAAGAGTACAATTGATTCTTGAACAATGCAGGGGTGAGGGGCACCGACTACCATGCAGTCAAAAATCTGTGTTTAACTTTTGACTTCTCAAAAACTTCGATTGTCCCTCAGTATCCATAAGGGATCGGTTCCAAGAGCCTCCACAGACACCCAAACCTGAGAATGCTCAAGACCCCTGTACAAACTGGCATAGATCAATGCATACAGTCAGCCTTCCGAAACCACAGATCAAAGACAGTATGGGTATTTACTGAAAAAAAAAAATCCATGTACAAGTGGACATTTCAAACCATATTGCTCAAGGGTCAACCTTTCTTTCTTTCTTTCTTTCTTTCTTTCTTTCTTTCTTTCTTTCTTTCTTTCTTTCTTCCTTCCTTCCTTCCTTCCTTCCTTCCTTCCTTCCTTCCTTCCTTCCTTTTTTTTTAAAAAAAAGATCAATTGAAGGACTTGTATGCATACATATAAGCATAATCAATGGACACAAGATACTGGTGGGTAGGGGAGGAGGGGGGAAGGTCAAGGGAAAAAATGGAGACTTATCTAACACTCTTTGTAATACTTTAAGCAATAAAACAAAATTTAAAAATATATATTACTGATTTTTTTTACAGAGAGGAAGGGAGAGGGATAGAGAGTTAGAAACATCGATGAGAGAGAAACATCGATCAGCTACCTCCTGCACCCCTCCTCCTGGGGATGTGCCTGAAACCAAGGTACATGCCCTTGACCGGAATTGAACCTGGAACCTTTTCAATCTGCAGGTCCACACTCTATCCACTGAGCCAAACCGGTCAGGCTCAGCTGTACCTTCTTTCACCAACTGCAAGAGTCACATCTTTCAAATTGGAGGATCTCTGGAACTGGATGATCTTTCAATGGGTGGCATTTAAAAATCTCCAGGGAGGCAGCAGTTGTGAAGTGGCTGGCATTACCTGTACATGTGTTCCAAGTGTCAGGATCAACACTTGCTGAAATGGGTGTCAACAGCTTGGAAGAACATCCTGGAGACAGGAGCTGAGTGCTCTTTTAACCACTGGATACCAATTGTTGTTCAGAGTTTTGGTAATGTTTCTGTGGACAGTCAATGAAGGCTATCTCTACATAAATGTAAAATCATGCTGAGACCTTCAGAAAAGGCTTTTCAAGATATTGCAGGTTACTTGAGGAAGTGCTTCATCAGCAGCACTTTCCATGGCACAGAAGAGGAAGACTTGAATGTTGATGACTAAGCACAAAAGAGGTAAAGATTAGGACTCTGAATTTTAAAGAAGTGACAGAACTACCTCAACCAATTTATGTAATTTATGTTTCCCTTTTATGTATGCACAAAGGTGATTTATGAAAAACAATCCATGTTTAATTAAGATGAAAGCATTCTTCCAACACATATAGTATAAAATTCTATATGATAAAAAGCCTTAGGTGATAGTTCAGTTAGCAGCATCTTTCCCCCTTCCTTTCTCAGTGGTATAAAAAAAAAAAGAAAAAAAAAAAGAGAGCTTCTTACCACTGATGGATTCATATTCTATGAAATGAAATTATGACACTCTAGGGCTTTCTGCTGCTTCCTTCTACATGCCAAATACATGTTAAGCATGTCATGCGTATTAACTCATTCCATTCTCACAAAACCCTCTGAGACAGGCGCTATTGCTATTCTTATTGTAAAGAAAACGTGTGAAGTCACAGAGGTGTAACTCTATTGACTATTTTCTAGATTTGTGACCCAGGACACTCCTCTCTCCAACACTCATAAAGCTCACCTCACAAAACTGTTGTGAAAATTAAATGAGAGGACACTGGATTAGGGCTCTACCATTATGGCTCATTTAACCTAAATGATCTCTTTAAAGGCCCCATCTCCAAATACAGTTACATTGGGGCTTAGGACTTTAATACATGCATTTTGGGGGATATAATTCAGCCCATCACAATGGGGAATAGTGGGGCCCTGGTGAACTGGAAAGCAAGTGCCTTGTTCTTCAAAAGAAGAGGTGCCACTGCTCAGCACCCATCAGTTACTACCTCAGGGAAGGAAGGCCTGGAGTAGTCAGGTCTGAATTTTCAATTCCTACTTGGAACACAAATTGTTAAGGGAAAACTTCCATTTTTAAAGTCTAGCACCTAATAAAAACGATGTCTACGGCTGGCTGCCTGTTTGTGGAGTCCCGTTTAAGCAGGCAATAACAGCAGATTCCCTCAGCTTCTCCTGCTCTTCACACACAGTCTCTCTCCATCCATAGGTACTATATCAGTAGAAATATGCATGGGTTTGATTTAGATGACATAGTAACTCAGGGGTCAGAGGTAATTTAGTTGTCATTCATTATCTCTCGGGTCCCTGAGATAGAGTGAGTCCAGTTTTGAGAAGTCAGCTGTCCTTCAACAAACTCATAAACTGTAATTGGTTCCACCAAGATAGAAACATATGACTATATTTACAGAATGAATAGTTTCAGTCCATGATTAAAGTAGGTTAAATAGCTACTGAGTGCCCAAGGACTAATGCCATATACGCAGTGATCCAAACCCTGCTCTAATTATAATGCTCTAGGTCCTTAAAGCCCAGGGAACTATCCAGATAAAGTATGTAATGACTCCCTAATGATGACAAGCAATGTGTATGTACAGGGATAGTAAGAAAGAATTAAGTGATTAAATGAGAAAGGATAGCTGAGCACAGAAAATGTTCTTTCAAGGAATTTTAAGATGACTGAGTCCTAGAATGTCAGGGTTTCAGGTACCAGAAATTTAACCAGGTGGGTGATTAGGGTCCAGTCTGAAAGATCTCACAAGAGGCAGTTGGCATATGTCCAGACAAGGATGTTTATCATGAGGATGTAACACAGGCAATTGGGTATGGATCCAGGAATTGAAGTTAGGTAGTCTAACTCCTAATGTGTGCCCTTAGCTATAAGGAGTTTCTGTGCAAGGATGTCAAAGACAACGCAAAGGTCTTGTGGGAACATGAGAAAGAAGATTAAGATATTTGTTGGGCAAGCATAAAAACCAGAGTAACTCCAAGAGAATCTGAAGATTTGGGACAAGGGATGGTGGACAAACTGACCAGTCTAGAATTGCTCTCTCTTCCTTGCACATGAACTGAATCAAGACACGGCTCTTTTGAGAGTACTTTTGAGATTTGATGTAAAAAAATGGAGGATTAGCTACAATCAGACACCCCATTTTCAAAACCAAGATTTTGTTGGAAGGATGGTTCTGTTATGCTTGCTTCTTGACTGCCTGACAACCTCAGAGACCCAGGATCACCCCTATGAAGCTGTCATACTTTCCAGGGAACCAATGACTGTGAGTGCCCAGCAAGTATCAGGAGACAGTTCTGGTGAGAGAAGATGAGGGCGCCCGCCAGGATGCCACTGCAGGAAAGAGCACTCTAGTTCTTGGGCCGAGGTTAGGGGAAGGAAATGGGAGGGCAATACCACTTGGAACATTTTGGGTACAGCACTACAATGATGGGCTTCTGCCTTCAAAGTCTACCCAAAGAATTGAATACTGGGAACATACCAACTAGCTATTGGATCCCTCAGTGTGGGACTAACCTTAGGAACCTCAAATGTGCTCACTTCTACAGGTACACCTCTGACCCCTCCCCTTCTCACACCCTAGTCTGGCCATAGTTATCCCTTGGACATGCCTTGCTGTCTTTTGTACTTGAACTTAAAAAAAATTGATTTCAGAGAGGAAAAGAGAAGGAGACAGAGATAGAAACATCAATGATGAGAAAGAATCATTGATTGGCTGCCTCCTGCACACTCCACACTGGGGATGGAGCCCACAACCCAGGCATGTGCCCTGACTGGGAATTGAACTGTAACCTCCTGGTTTACAGGTTGATGCTCAACCACTGAGCTATGCCAGCTGGGCTGTACCTGGACTTTTGCACTTGTTCTTTCTGCCTGGTACAATCTTGATAACCCTAGTAAATTTTTTAAAGCCTAAGTTTATCTATTAACTCCTCCACGAAGCTTTGTCCTCTCTTATTTGTTCATTTATGCATTTGCCAAATATTTACTAAGGATTCACTCTGTGCTAGAAGCTACTAAATGCCTGGGCATGGGTTGTATGCTGGCTCCTAAGGTGTCCCATAACACCATCCATACCTAGCCCTATACACTCCTCACATTGTATCATATTTATTTTTCATGTAAATGTCTCTCCCACTAGATTGAGAGTACCACTTCCTCACAATCAATGTCTTATTTGCAGTTTTAATTCCCAGCTCAAGGCTTGATACATAGAAAAGGTGTTCTGGAAATATTTCTAGAATGAATGGATGAATAAACTATTCTTCTCAAATCCTTTCTTCACTCTTCGAACACAAAACAGTCAAATTAGGGTCATAATTAACCCGAAGACAAATCTTTCTCTCCCTTCCCTTCCCTTCCCTTCCCTTCCCTTCCCTTCCCTTCCCTTCCCTTCCCTTCCCTTCTCCTTCCTTCCTTCCTTCCTTCCTTCCTTCCTTCCTTCCTTCCTTCCTTCCTTCCTTCCTTCCTTCTCTTCCTTCCTTCCTTTTTTGCAATTATGTTGGCAGGTCCCTTTATCTCAGTGGAAGCCTGACCACTTGCCCTCAAGTTAAACTGTAGCAGTCCTTCCAGAATCTCTAGCCAGCTCTTCCTGGTGGAACTAATTTCTCTAGCTTTGATGAGTCTAAAAGATAGAAAACTAAAGCTAAAGCTTTTTTAACATGCCCCCAGGTCCCTTTGCTTACTGTCATTAATCTTGAAAAAGTATTGATGAAGCCAATTTCAGGGTGAGGAAGTGTGCAATTGTGCATACACTGGAGATGGGCACCTAGGTCCTGTACAGAATCCTGTGTTCCATGTTTCTAAGTATCCATGTGGTTCCCAGGGGGGAAGCTTCATTTACAGCCAGCTTTCAGCATCTGTCCTACCTCCTTAGCTGGTCTTGGCATTGTCACAGCAAGCATACTGTAAAGCTCAATGAACTGAATTTTGGTGGTAAGAGAAATGAACCCTGCAGAGTCCCAAAAGTCACATGGGTCAGGAGCTATGGGGGTATTTAATCTGTTTAGGACTCTTGAGGGCTAGAAATAGGATGGATAAAAATTAGCCATAGAAATTCCTGTCTTTCTCTTCTTTACATCTAGACACGTAGGCAAATCTTGTAAGGTAATAAAATGAAGGTATTTCTATGGGCTATGTGAATACCCTTCAGTTGACCTAGACTTTGGTGTTAGTTTTGGGGCTGATCCAATAGCTAATACATTGTGTACATTACAGAGCACTGAGTGAATGCTCCTGGGGCTGTCACTATAATTCTCAGGGACTGGAAATAGTGTTCAAAGTAACAGGAAAAAACAAGAAACTCTATCACATGTTTTCTTACCCCTTCACTTCCCTGTGTTAGGCAATGATAATACAGGAGAAATGGGAAAGATAAGACAACTTTCGTTCCCCCACCCCATCCCAGGTTACTTATTCAACCTTAAGCACGTATAAGGCGTAGGTAGAGAGTACTGGTAAAATTATAACAAAAAGTGAAATAAAAACAGTCGAGTTAATTTTGTGCAGTCTTTCCACTGTTCTGGTAAGAATAAAATATAAGTATCTGTATGACCTATAAAATACAAATTGCGTAATTTCAGTGATTCTGCATATCCACTACACGTTTTTCTATTTGTATTTAAAACTGACACTGCACAATAGAGGCAGTAAAAATTCATGCTAATAATTTACATTTTTAATTTTTCTGTACTGAGAACAAATTAATCAGCAAATAAAAAACATCATGTTGAGAGAGATGATGTTGAAGAACAGGAAAGCTTTGTATCTTAATACTTTTAATAACACCTTTCACCTAGTTTTTAAATGCAACCCCATCTTTATATTTTTCTCTGGGAACTTTAAATTATGTAGCTGGCCCAGATGACTAGACTGGTGATGCGAATATTTATTCATTCAAGAGGTGCTCACTGAGTGCCCACTGGTGCCTGGACATAAAGAGAATAAAAGCTGAGACGATGACAGGGAAAGGAAGAAGCTGAACCTGGGAGGCCCAGATAAGCACCTTCAGGTGAGACTCTGCTACAAGTTGAGGAGGCTCCTCCTGGGGCTCCCATGTATGCTGCCTGGAGCAAGGCTCCATTCTGTGGTGGTGGAATCTGTGTCATGCCTCCTGTTTGGGACTGGAATGATAACTTAATTGAATAATCAGTGTCTTTCACAGGCTGCTAGCTTATTCTGGGTGCTTCTCTGCTCCTAATTTTGCTATAATTCCCATGGGTGCTGTGTTTCAGATGTCCTCTGGGTTAGCTAAAGGCATGAAGGAGTGAGCTAGTAGTCCATCTCAGTCCTCTCTAAGCTGCCGAGAACAAGCTCTTAGTACCAGGCTCTTAGAAAGGACAGGATCACTTCCTTGAGTTTGGTAGATGATCCCTCTCTGCCCTGATCTCCCACCCTTGGTCATGAGGTAAGATACTCTCATGGCCTAGGTGTCCTTCTTCTCTGGTAATGAAAGTAGCTGGTGACAACTGTGTCTGTGACTCCCCATAGATCATGACTTGGCAGTTTATAGATCCACAACTTCAGGAGCTTCCCTAGAAATAAAATTCAAGGAGTTGAGATGTGGTTTGAATCTTCAACCCAATGACTTAATTGTGCTCCCATTCTTATCAAATCCCACCTGGTTCTTCTAGAATATTCTCCCATCGCTCCTCAATGGTCCATATCCCCTAAAGTTACTCTATTAAATTCAGAAACCTGTGTCATATGGGCTTTTACATTTTTGAGATTTGGTCATGGCTAATGAGGAACTACGTTCTATTTGCTAAATTATTTGGTCCTATTAAAATAATATAACACTAAGAACTAAAACTTTCTTGAGGACAGGATTTATTGTTTAAAAAAATGCCCTTATTCTTTCTTAGAATGCTACTTATCTGATATAAAGAAACTTGCCATTTATTTGGCTTTTCTCATGTCCCAAGCTGAGTCCATCACAAAGTGAACTAAACCACAACAATGCTGTACAGATGATATCCCATGGGATAGTGAGATGATCTAAACCTCTCACTAAGCCTTTCCAAAATTCTACTGCTTCATTCACTACGTCACATATTCAATATTTATCGAGGACCCTCTGCTTGCTAGGCAGTGAGGTAGATACTGGATGGATGCGAATGTGGAAAACAGAGTTTCAGTCCTCATGAAGTATAGCTCACCATCTCGTGGGAAGCACATAAAATCTTCAAGGGATCATACATTTAAATAATTACACACTGGGCTCAGGACTATGAAGCAAATGTATAAAAACCTGTAGTTTCTAGAATAAGAGGTCAGCCCTCGGTGGGGGAAGGAGGCTCAGGGAAATTTTTCCTAAGGGTCTGATGTGCTGAAATACTAAACTGTTGCAGAGAAAGCAGCAGCTCTCCACACTTTCTTTGCACATTTTTGGGCTCATCCTTTCATCGTCTCTTTCTCTCATACGAGCAGTTGTGGCCAGTTGTGGACAGAGGTTCTAGAAAGGAGAGTGCAGTCTTGATGCTATAGTTTCTCTTGTGCCCTGATGGGCCTGGGATTTTGCCCTTTTCCAGGGGCGTGGCTGGGAGGAGAACTTGCCTTTCTGCAGAAGTGCTAGGTTTGGTGAAAACATTAGCAGACCACTGCCTCTCTTCACCCCCTGTATGTGGCGGGCATTGCTAATCAATAGAGGCACTAGTTCTTGCTGAGCCTAGATGCATAATTCTTAAAAATAACATCCAGGTTGTTCCTTCCAAATGATTAGAGCTGCAATGAGGAATGAAGTTTACTTGCCATCCCGCATTCCCCATGTCGGCCTTTCTGGATCAGTGGAACACAGCTGGTTCCATCAAGGCTTGGGGCAAATGAATGTTTCTGACACCATGGGTCTGCCCCTGACTTATGATTCCTCCAACCTTCATGTCAAGGACATCTCTTCTTTCAGATTCCTGCAAGCCTCCAGGGAGCACGTGCATAAGTTATTGAATGAATCGTGTAAATTGCTCAGAACAGGATCTGGCACCTGGCACTTGAAAAATAGCTATAAATAAATACTAATTAAGATGCAATAAATATCAGTTTAAAGTCTCATCATTCTTAGTAACATTGTTATTAGAGCAAGGACAGCAGTGGGAGTGATGACCAAGGGCAGAAATGCAGCAGAGGGTAGAGTATACTGCCATGTGAGCATGGACAGGTTTTTCTCAGCAATATTTTAACCTCACATTCTACCTGTCCTTGAAGCTCGAGCCTCTCCCTACCTCCACACACACAGAATCATGGGGTTCTGGGTCATCGGGTCTCTTTGCTCTGCTAGTGTCACCTGGAGCTGGAGATGCTAAGAAAAATGACTATGGCCCCTGTTTTTAAGGAACTCACATTCTAGTGGGAAGGCAGAGAAGCAAGGAAAATGAGTGAATTAAGTAAACCCTATTCTTTCCTTCATAGAACTTGCTGTCTGGAAGAGGAAGGGGTTTTAAATAAATAAGCAGATCCTTAAAAATTTATACTCGTTCTATAAAGCTAAGCAACAGGGTGCAAGAGAGGGAAAACCAGGGAGGCCTGATTTCAAATTGCAGCATCTGGTTAATAAAGACTTCTCTTAGAAAGCAGAATTTAAGCTGAATATGGTCTCATTTTTCTATGAAGACATGCTTTGTGGAATGAAGTTTTCTGCAGTTGTTTCACTAGTTTTATCACAAATAAAGTCAAGAGTATGCATTCCAGTCAAGCAGGACAAGTTGGCAAGCCCACCTCTCTTTGTCCTGCCCCTGGTGTAAGAACAGAAATGCTGGAAACACAACTCAAAAGCTATGACCTCTTCTGTCTACTTTAACTTGTGTCTTATGGAATCAGATTTTTGTTGTTGTTGTTGTTAATCCTCTTCTGAGGATATTTTTCCATTGATTTTTAATGAGAGTAGAAGGGAGGGGGAGAGACAGAGCGAAACATCGATGTGAAAGAGACACATTGATTGGTTGCCCCTTGCATGTGCCCTGACCAGGGCTGGGGATCGAGCCTGTAACTGAGGTATGTGCCCTTGACCAGAATCCAATCCGGGACCCTTCAGTCTGTGGGCCGACCCTCTAGCCACTGAGCCAAGTCAGCTAGGATGGAATCAGATTCTTGGGAAAGAACATGGCTTCCTCCTTGTCACAAACATGGGGTAGGGATAAACTCCTACTAAATGAGTATTGGATATTCAGTAATGCTGTTATGGGGAAAGGTGGATGGCACAGTGTAACCAAAGAAGAAAAGAGGTGAATACTTTATTCCAGTTGAGATATAATTTTGGTACCATGTCAGAGATGTTCGGTTATCTGTTGGTTTAGAGTTAACATAAACTTCTGTTGGAAAGCCATACGAATCTCCTTTTATTTGTGCAGGCCTGTGGCCACTTCTTGATCTTATCAATGGCTGGACATAGAAGATCTTCAACTAATGCTAGTTTGACTTTCTCTCTTCCATCTTTTAGTTCTCCATTTAGTGATTTCTGCACATCCTCCACCCCACCCTATGTACAGCTTATTACTTATAAAATGCCAATAGTCTCCAAGGAGTAGAAAGGTTTTATAAATGAGTGTTTCTGCAATGAAGGGAATGTTTTATAATCTGTATTATTTACTAGAGCCACTAGCCACTTGTGGCTATTGAACACTATGGCTAGTGTGATTGAGAAACTGGATTTCAATTTTTCTTTACCTTTATTAATTGGGATTTGCATTTAAATATTCTAATGTGGCTGCTGTAGTTTTAAATTATATAGTTTCTTTTACTAAGATCTACGGATAAAGTGGATTCTGATCATTGCTTCAGAGAACGTTAGAGTAAGAAGCAGCATCAGGAATCATTTGGCCAACCTTCCTTTATAGATGAGGATTCAGTGGGCAAACGAGCAGCTAACGGTCAGAACTTGTTAGCAGCAGCGCAGGTCTCAGAGCTTGGATTGGCTAACTCTCAGTCTAGTTTTATTGCCACAGTCTGTAATTAGATCATTCAATTTTCCACTTGGAATTTCCAGAATATTTTGACTATAATTTAGAAATGAGTCTAAAAATGGAACTCAACCATGCACATGGTTTTAGGGTGATTACATCTTGCCTGCACTGTGGGAGACCGAATTGGCGTTTTATCCTTAAGAAGCCAGTTGGCTAATGACATGCCTATCACCCCTGCAATGAGGCCAATGGGACGGTCTCTCCAGTCATGCATGACCCACATATGCTTTACTGATGGGAAAAAAATAACATTTTATCTGCATAACACATAGTCATTAGCATTTTCTTTTGAGGAGAATGACACTTAGTCATATGGCACAACTTTGTACATAACACCTCCTTTAATAAGTTTCTAGGTCACAGAATAAGCAGAGGCTCCTCTGACTTTCTTACACGCCCATGATTGATTTCTTGTGCTATGTATCTTTCTTTGTTGATTTGCACTGTGGGAAACAAACATTTATACTGACAGTGTACTTTTGCCAGGACATTGTCCTTGTTAAGATGAGCTTGAAACAGTTTTTCAGTACACCAAAGCAGGATGTATTATTGACTCTGCATTTAATTTAACATTGAAGAATAAAATATAGGCCAGAAAGCACTCGGAGGAAAGTTTTCCTTTGCTCTTTTTAGATCAAGTAAAATAAAAGATAATGGTAATCAGTTGTTGCATGAGTAAACCTGTGTCTTGCATTGTGCATTGGGTGTGAGTAGAGGGAAAGCGTCTCTGAGATGAGAATGATGGAATAATGCTATTTTAAACATGCTTTGCCAACAACAGATTTTCTGTCCCACTGACTGAGCAGTTATTGGAGATGAACTTCTATACCAGCTAGAAATGAGGACTATTATTTAAGGGCAGAAGATGATACTATCTCTTGATGCAGAGCTATATTATGTCAACAGACATTCAATGCACTATTGGTGACTGACACAATGATCCAAGTTCTGTCATTCCTGTGAGAGGTGAGTCATCCATTCATTGCCATCAGAGAACCAAATTTAGATAGGCTATTTGGACCACAAGCTCAGCTAAAAAATCAGCAACAACAAACACTGAGAAATCAATGGTATAAGATAAGTCATCCCAAAGTCAACTACAATTCAAAGACAGTAATTCGGGGATTCAGATAATTACTTTTACTTTACTTTTATGGAGACATCTCATAAGTTATAGTAAGTGTATCAAAACCAAGTCATTCCAAATGACTTCTCCTTCATGCTCACTATCTTTACCATTCTGTTATCAAGCAGCTTGATTTGAAATATGTAATTAATGAAGTGTAGTGTCATCAACTTTTCAGGGATAGAAGTTCTAAGGAAGTTTATTGTTTAATATTTATCAGCACCGATTTTATATTTGCATAATGTTTGATTTTGATGAGTAAAACTACAGTTCTCCCTAAACCAGCTTTGGGGCATCAATGGAACAGTTAAAACATTTAAAATAATAATCAAAAGTATGGCTAAAATATCAGCCACCTCCTAACAATATTTCGTGATTAAAACTTTTATTTAAGGCAGTGGGAGTTTTGCCTGCACAAGGACTGCTTGATGGGAAATCTAGAGAGGAGGCTAATATTTAAATCAAATGCTCCCAGATAACAAAAATAAGCTGAATGATATTTGGAGTGATATGCAACACTGACCATAGTAGGTCTAACATGTTATTTCAGACTTTTCTAATTTTATTTGTATAAAAACTCTCCAGAAATGGTTCCAAAGAGTGAATTTCTAGTGCTCTGTTAGCAAGGGAGTGGACCATGCTCAGGACAGATGACCTCAGTGCCCAAGCTGAGCTGATGAACAGAGAATGATCCCTCCTCTCACTGTTTCATTAGATCCTCACAACTACCCTAAAATAGTTTAGAAGCCACCATTATCCCTCCTTCATAGCTAATGACACCAAGATGAAGATCAGGAATGTGGCCTGCCTCACTCATACAGCTTCTTTGAGGAATCCTTGGAGATGGGTGGTAAGCATGGAGCTCTGGCCTTTAGTCCTGTTGGTTCCACTCTACAAGAGGTTAAACCAATTTCCAGGACGTTAGTAGTATCTCTGAGAGTTGACCAACACAATATCTAAAATGCCTTTATCTGCTCCTCTGACAAATCATTATGGAGCATTTATTGTATGCAATCCTGTCTAAGGGCTGTTATCTATTTGAGGATTTAACAAACCTCCATTCCCGGTTTTAGTATAAACATTTTATTTGATCATCTTCTTTCCTCTGTGTCTATTTTGCTCCCTGGCAGGCCCTCTCTGTGGCTCTAGTCTTTACGCTCTGAAAGTGGATAGCCCATAGAACGAGAATGTGTCTTGATTGATGGTTCCTGAGGTTGAGTTTGACTGGATTGATCTGCACCATGTGCCCAGGCCTGAACCAATCCCAGTGGCCAGAGGGACTACGCTCATGGCCAGGCCTGTGTGATACACCTAATCTTGAAGGAACTGCCCCATATAAATTTCACTAGCATAGGCAAGAAATTATTCTCCAAAGAATATTAAGGTGTCATTATTACAAAAAGAAGGAAGTAATGATAGACAGCATGAACTCACCTCCTCTAAATGTAAAGTTAAAATGCTCTCCACTTAGTAAATAAGAAAACTGAGGCTCAGAGAGGTTAAGTAGCTTGACTAAGACAAAGAGATGTACTGCAAGGAAAAAGTCCTTAACTTCTAGCTCCTGAGAAAACTTCCCAGACATCCATTACCTCCCTGATCACTGAGATCATGGCTACGGGTTCCATTCACCTTTAAACCCATCCAGCAAATAGGAAAAAGCAATAGAAGTAACTAGCCAGATTTTAAAATATCCAAGAGCCCTAAGTATATTTTGGCTGGGAAGTTGTTTGTCCACTTGTGTTTAATGAATGGCCCCTTATCTGACCAGGCTGAAAACCCATTTAAGCCACGGCATCTGTATTTACGTTTGCTGAAGACACACTGTTATTAAGTTGAGAAATTGCTATCTCAACAGTCTTGTATGCTTTCAACTTTGTCCACCAAGGTAAAAAGTCTTTAACAAAGAGCCTTAGTGCTGTTAAGGACAAATACTGAGAATTCAAAGAAGACATTCTTTTGAGGGGATGATCTAAGAGGAATTACCACCCCGGGTACCAGAGGAGCCAGCTCAGCATTTATACTGATTAAGATGCACACAATAACCCTTTCTTTATTGAATTTTCCAAGCTCTCTCTGTTTTGAAAAACTAAACTGATGTGCAAAGCATTTTGTTCACTTAAAAAGAACTCCTGAATTTTTTATCTCCATTATATTTTGCATCGGTATACCTGGTAAGATTATTAGAATAAAAATATGTTGAATAAAAAACACCTCCCTAAGAAGATAACAGAAGATGTGGCTGCTGTTGATGGTTGGGGGGTGTGGGGGCCCAGAGAGAGATGCTGAGACTTGTCAAAATTCTTTCCGCTCCACTGAATTTTATGGGAATTCGGCGACATTAGCTTAAAAAAGCCATCACATAGGTAAAAATTGCAGTCTAACACTGTGCATTCTGTCACTTGTTTATTCTGAATGACAGAGCTGAGGAGTTGTTTTCCAGTCCTGTGGGTGTAAGTGCCAGGAAGATTAAACAAGCAGGAGTAATGACATATGTTCCCAGTCATGGTGCACTGGGTGGGGAATGGTGACCCACATGCCCTCCCAGGGGTGGCCATCAGCCTTGCACAGCAGGATGGCATGAAGCTGAGAGTGAGGGATCTTCAGGAGGTGGCCGGACACCAGGTCACGCATGGGACACACAGTGAAGCTCCCTGTCAGGGAGATAAGCTGCGCCGAGTCCCAGAGTGCCTGAGAGCATCAGGGAACTGGCTGAAAGGGGTGTGTGTTCTTGGCAGAGCGATGAGTGAGTAACTATGGGAACTGGTGTGGTATACATGCTTCTAACTCCTAATTTATACCTGTATCTATTCTTGTAGTTGATTACATGAGGAATAATCTTAATCATGCCGTAACGGGCACATCACCTCACTGGGCACTGAGAGATGAGGTAGGCAGATCTGGGCAGGTGTCATCTTTCCCATTTTACAGATGAGGAGACGAAGGTCCAAAGATGTCAAGTGATTTGCCATGGAACAGGCAAGCATTACTTATAGAGAAGTCCCATTACCTGTAGAGATGTCCATGAAAATGGAGCCAGGCAACAGAGCGTTTTGTTCTTCCTATTTAAAATGAAAGAGTTTTTGATTCTTAATTCCAAAATGCCTTTCTTGCTCAACAAGTGATTACTTGCTTAGACTCTGAAATCAAACAGAATTTTATATCTTGCTTTCCCTACAGCTGTCATGCTACGTTAGGAAAGCTACGTAAGGTGACCAGACGTCCCGCTTTTGGTGGGACAGTCACAATTTTTAACAATTTGTCTCACATCCCATGGCATTTCAAAAAAGTCCTGATTTTTGCAAAGAATGCACAACAAGCTAGGGAATGGCGGGAGAACGGGAAGGGAATATATGGTTTTCGGCAGCCAAGCGGTCAATGGTGTCCCGCTTTACCAATGTTAAAATCTGGTCACCTTAACTTAACTCTGAGCCCCAGGTGTCTCAACTACACATGGAATTCTGACAAAACACATCTTTATATGTGTCCGTGATGATAAAATTAGATATATCATGCATTTATATATCTAATTTAGCACAAATTCTAGCACAAAGTCAATATCTGGTAAACACTACTATGTATTACCTCTATAGCTTTCCAGTAGGTTAGCAAGATAGAACCCAGATATAAAGAAAGGTAGGGAGCCAGTCATCAGAAATAGTGTTATAGACTGGGTTTTGGAACCAAGGAGAAACCTAGCTATCAGAATTCAGACAAAATACAACATTAAACTTAGTAGTAGCCTGCCCTGCTTGCCTCCTCACCATCCCTTCCCTTCCTTTTCAGTAACAGCACCTCAAATTTCCTTGGGGGAACTACTTCTTCCAAATTATTGGTTATTGTGCGTGGTTATTGAGGCTTTACTCTCCAGCCCACCAGGAGGCGCACTACCAGGCCTGGCTAAATAGAACACCCTCTTCTCTGGCTGTGGTGATTGATAAGTTAACCAACTTAGAGTGAGTCCTGGGACTTTTGTATGAACTACTAGTAAAAGAGGCACTCTCCTTCCATTGGGGCTACTGAACTATGCCAGCGGAGGTCTGAGGGGATACCTTCCCGACAGTGAGGTCAACCTGGGATGCAGAACTGAAAGATGGGGGGAAACCAAATCCTGATGAATGGTCTCAGTACCTGCACGGCTCTGCTCCTGGTGGAGGCATTTTGTTCTTACTCTTTAAAATGAAAGAGTTTTTGTTTCTTAATTCCAAAATGTCTTTCTTGCTCAACATCTGGAAATGTTCCAGATAATGGGGCTAACCTGTGCCTCACGTGGGAGTCAAGTGTCCCCAGGTGGGTGAGAATAGGCTACACCTGGGCTGAGTCCCTCTGAAAAGGAGGAGATGACATTCGATTCTATTCTGGTTGCTATTCCCCCCCTTTCCTCTTCCCCACTTTCTGAAAAATGTAATTGCTGCTACTAGGAGTTTGTCAAGATAATATCATTGGTGAGTTGATTTATACATGGTGAGGAATTTCATACTTTTTGAGACAGATTAAAAGTGCCAGAGTGTCTTGCGCCCCAGACCTTGAGCCAGATTCCTAGAAAATGGTTGAATGTGGGTTGCACTGTTCTCGCCTATGAACTGTTCAGAGAATTTTAATTAAGCTCGGTTTTATTCATCCCTTACTCTTAACAAAGCCCTTTATTTCATAACTCAGTTGAGAACAGTTAAATATTTTATTTGAAGTACAACTGCCCCCCCCCCCACCACCACCACATAGGAGCACCGTGCAGATAATGTTGTTGTGTACGAAAAACCCCTGAGACTCAGCCGAGTGTCAAGATCTGGGCTGGGAGGCAAAAGGCCTGGGCTCTAATTTCAGCTCTGAGACAGGAAAAACTCAGGTTTCTTTTCCTAGAGCAAAAATGAGGATGCTGAAATTGGTTTACTTCACTGAGCCTTGGCAGGAAGTCTGAGAAAGACCATGTCTTCAAGGCACAGAAAGTACTTGGAAAAAGGGCGTCATATTACTTAGGGGGTCAGGAATATATCCTGATGACGCAAACACAGAAGTAAAATGTGTTATTGTGGACTCAATAGCCAGCATAGGGTAAGCACTGGGGTATGTCCCAAGGACCCTCCTGCTCTGAAAGTCCTTTGTTTTCCCAGAGTGTGATCACAAAGGAATTCTACAGTCAGCACTTTCCGTGGTCCATGGACAGCTTAATTAATTTCATTAATTCACCACTAATTTCTTGGGTATTTTACTATTTATTTGGCACTAAAGATACTAAAAGTGGGTCAAGCATGGCTGACTTACTTGTTGACTTATTTCATTAAGTCAACACATATCTATTGAACACCTACTGTGTGCCAAGCAGTGGAGCTCTAAAGATAGGTTAGCGTGGTCACTGCCTTCTGGCACTTAACCACTCAAACTGGTCTTCAGACCAGTGACATCAGTAATCCCCGAGGAGTTTGTAAGAAATACAGGATATCAGGTACTGCCTCAGCCACACTGAGCCAGTGTTTGTGTATTAGCAAGATTCTCAGGCAATGGGTATGCACTTATTGTATGAAAAGTATGAATACAATAAATGTATGAAAAGTACAACATGAAGAAGGCAGATGTCATAATGCAGTTTAGTTGGAAAAGAATGAAGGAGTAGTCTAGAAACCTAGGCTGCCCACTTTCTGCCTCTGATGCTTGCTACGGAACTACACCAACTCATATTTGTGCTGTGATTCAATGCATTCTTTTCAAAATGAAGTTAGTAATAACTGCCCTTCCTTCCTCATGTGCTATTGTGAAGATCCCATGAGAAAACAGTTGTGAAAGTGTTGGCACTGTTCAAAAGCAGGCACTGCTGTTCTTAAGGTTTGGAGACGTTTCTGTACATTGTGCAGGGCTGCATTGCCAAGTAGCTGGAATTTGATTCTCATTTGACAATTTCCTGCATTATGAGTCTGCGTTAAGGTGTTCTCATCTCTAGGATTTAGAAATGTGAGTAAAAGGTTTGTTAAGATGCCAGCATGCAGTGAGGTTCTACTGCTTTTTGGCTAGATGGATACAGAAATGGTTGTGGGAGACGTTTCTACATTCCACTCATTTCAGTAACACTTAATGAGAGCTTGACTACTGGGCAAAACCATTGAGTCTGGCAGGTTTGGTTTCTGCCCTCATGAGTGTTTATTTCAGGAGGAGGATGTGATATACAAAATAACTAGAATTCATGGTACAATAACGTAGGTTCACACCATGGTGAAGACATGGGTAGATTTGCAAAACATGAGAGATTTGTAAAACAAAACCATGAAAGATTACATAGAGACTGCATTTTCATCACCCGCCCTTTTCGTAAACGCTCAGTGAGGCTGGATCCTGAAATCGCCACGAAGGTGGGAGAAAACTCTCAGCAGATCATTAGAAAGTGAGGAGTCAGCTTCGGTGAGAATGAACCCCTTGTGCTATTTGCCACCAAAGTCCAGAATTCAGACACATATCATAGGAAGAGGATATTTTTTTCTCCTGTGGCATATAACACTTCTCCATGGAAGTGCTACCATATTACCTATTTAAAGCTGGAAGCAACTGTCAGATGAATTTTAGAGTAGGATTTGGATGAGAAAGACAAAGCCAGCGTTCAACTGACAAGAACCATGGCAGGGGCGCTACGTCCCTGTTTCATGCCTCCCTCTCATCTTGCACCTCTGAGTTGTTACTCAAACTCCACAACACAGTGGCGGAGCCCCAGTAGGGAATATACTCCATGGGGTGGCAATGCATTGGTGATGGTGGAGAGTGGAAAATCAATCTGGAGGAATTAAGTTTTATTATTGAACACGTAAGCAGTGGGGGAACCACTGGATTGAATTTCCCCATCAAAAGGTAAGCTGACCCTGTCAGCCTGAAATCCCTAGCCTTCCTATTACATGGTGTTTCATTTTGGAAAGTGAAGGAGCTGGCTGTTTAGTGAGCCAGAGGCTCTGGATTCCTACCTCCTCGCATTCAGCAGATTCTTAGCTCCGTGAGACTTGGAGACAAGTGGTGGTGGGACAGAAAATGAGCCTTCTGGAGCTTATGCCTGCCCCACCGGCTGTGGAATATTCCACAGCTGTGAGACAACGACTGCCTGCCAGAGGGGCCTCACCTCACACAGCCCCAGCAACGAGAAGGAGGAAATCTGAATTACATTTTAGCTTTCCAAGATAATCACCTTGTTTCTCCAAATGGAAGAGAACTGCTCTACCTAGTATGTGATGGGGGCAAATTTGTGAATAGCTATAGGATTATTGAGTATCATCTCTGTCTGCCCACGCTTCTCCCACCGTTCTTTTGTTCCAATTCTCTTTGTTCCTTTTTGGGGTGTTTACTTATGCACCTTTCATCCCTGATCCCCTTGGTCACTTCCCAGACCCTTCATCAGATTACCATTTTGTTTTTTTAGTATCAGCAAGCATTCACATGACAAGTATTCTTTCATGACTATAATTTAGTTTCACTCCACAAATAGGCACTGAGTGCCTACTTAGGCAGAAGCCAGACAAGATCCTTTCTGTCCCTGAGATTTCTTTTGGGTGAAGGAAGCAGATGCCAACCAAACAAATAAACCCAATAGGTCCATTACAGCTAGCAAGAGGAGGAAAGAAACTGAAGATAGGGTGAGGCTTGAGAGCCACTTTCTACAGAGTGGTTGAGTAAGCGTTCATTGAGGCAGAAGGAGATGAGCTGAGACCTAATTGGTGAGATGAGAAGGGGCCAGCCCTTCTGAGATCTGGAGAGGATAGCTCCAGACAGAGGAACTGCAGATGCAGAATCATTGGTGCCAGATTTTTAATCCAGGAGTTTGGGGGTAAATTGAAAGGAAGGGAGGGTTGGAGTCAGGACTTATCCAGAAGATTCATGTGCAGAGCAAGCACATTCTTTTTGCTTATATTGTGTGTTTTGATTGTGAGTGTCAAGGAGAAGGTTTGTATAGGTTTTTATGGAGGACTAAGAGTTATGGCTCACGTACAATACGGGGTAGAATATAGGCAATCTGAAGTGTCCTAGCCAGAAGCCCACTCTTTTCTGTTCTGCTCAAAAAACAACAACAACAACCCCCCCCCCAAAAAAAACTACAAAACAAAAAACAAACAAAAAACATACCACAATACACGAGTGGCATAATTATGGGTATAACTTTCAAGTCTGCCTTGATATTTACATGAAAAGTAGAATTAGAATGGTTAATTACACCTATTCCCAGCATACTTCACAAACTGGTAGGTAGCCTGGCTGTTCTCTACATCACCCTTTTTCTTCTTGCCACCCTTACAATCTCTTCTCAAGCAGAAATTAATTGGAAATGTACTGATGGCTTAGTTGACATTCAAGTGTCTAAAGGAAGTAGGCACGTAACACGTTTATTCTCCAGGTATGTGCATTCGAATAGGGGCAATGGTTTCACTGGTGGGAAGTGCTTGGATGTGATGAGTTCAAGCATGAGCCAGGGTTGAGACCAACAGACTCCTGAATCTTCTCCAGCCATACAGTGTTGCTTCTGCTCCTATTGGAGGACATTGCTCTCTTTCCTGACTGGTTGGTGAATTTTAGGCTCTTGAAAATGAACATGGGGACATTCTAGAAATGCTCAAGACTCAAAAAGTAATGAAAAACAATCTGCAGCTGCCATCATTTTTGTCCTCTCAGAACTAGGGCTTTTCCTCTAAGAATTCCTCAGTCATGTAAAGCAAAAGGTTCCTCTGAATAACACAAAAAAGCAACAATGATAACAAGAGCCAACACATGTAGAGTCTTTTGTATGCCAACCTCTGTTCTGAGCACTTTACTTGCATTGACTCACGTAATCCTTGCAACAGTCCTGTGTTGTAAGTACTAGTGCCCAACCCCATTCTATGAATGAAGAAATGGAGGCACCTACTCTCAATTCACGCACTTGTAAGTGGGTGGATACTTGGGAATTCTGAAATATGTGACAACACTTCAATCAGAGCTTCATTCATAGAGTCACAGCCCAGAGGACATGATTTATTAATCACAAAACTCATTTCTGCAGGAATTGCCAACAGCTTCTAGTGTTGAGAAGGAAGATGCCTTATCAATGACATTTATTCTTGTTAGACAGTGCTATAAAGCTACAGAGAGGTTTTTAACTTTTAATTATTAAACAGTGAAATAGAATTTCAGATGAATCCCTCAGATGTCATTTATACTGTAATGTTTTATATTGCTTTATGCACAGATGTCAGGATGAAAATTACATAGGATTAAGAGAGGTCTCAGCTACCAAGGTGAAGCCCCCTCTGTCTCAGCAGGGAGCCACTAGCATCTCAGGGACCAAGATGATGAGATCTTTAGGGAAACCTTAAAGGTCAGAGGTCAAAGCCTTTAAGACTAAATATTTGGCTTCCAAGGTAAAACTGCAAGTTAATGCTCAGTTGGCTTTTTCTCATCTTTTCTCTTTTTATTATATTTGCCTTTCCCTTTAGAACACGACTAAGAATTCATTTCCTAGAGGTCACAAAGGGAATGTAATTGGTCTTATCCTAACTTCTTAAAGATGCTTAGGCTTTGCAAATCTAATCTGAAACTGTCTGGGTTATTTTTCTAGTTCAGATACTATACATTTTCTTACTCTCTGATGCGCGCGTGCGCGCATACACACGCATACACACCCACACACACCCACACACATACACAACCTCACAAAAAAACTGTTGCTCATAAATAAAATAAAAGCAAATATCCATCTGTCATCATTAGTCTTTTAAAACTATAAGTTGTCTTTCTAATTTTTCTTGGACTTTTGACATACAACTCAAAACACCTTTTCACAGACAGACTATGATTATTTCAAACACTGTCTAAAACCTCTATAAAGAGATTTGATTAAATTGGAAGCACAGATGACTGATGTTCTGAAAATAATTGTTGTCTTAGTGATTCAACATGTAAGCCCACCATTTATTACACTTTTAAGAGAACTAATCTAAATTAAAATCTGCTAAGATCAATAGCTCATTTTTTTTAAACCACAGAGCATTCTTAATGCATTGCCAGACCAGATAAGTCATATTTTCAGAACTTGAAAAGTGTATAGCAGCCCAGGCTAATGGAGATTTGGAGTAATATTTTACAGCAGGCCTCTTTTATTTATTGAGTTATTTTGCACAAATATATTTAAAAAGATCAGCCATTCCAAGTGTAAATGTCTCTAAAGATATCTTGTTCCTTCTCCCAGCATGCCTTCTTACTTAAAAGATATATTCATTTTCTTTTGATGTGTGAAAGCTGGTCTTTAGTGACTTAACAGCAATCTGAGTCATTCATCTTTTGCATTGCCATTGGGTGATGGTAACCTTTTGGTGAATTTGTAGACAGGAAATATTATAAACAATTCAGTTAGAGTTGAAACTCAAAGATGCGGTATTGGAAATCAGGCAAATGCCTCCGAACCTCTGAGACAGGCCTGAGGCCCATGGGGAATCAGAGTTGGCAGAAATCGAATGCAGTGGTCCCCTCTTGTTTGCCTCTCATGCCAAGGAATTCCAGTTTGCAAGGACAGATCCAAGTTTTCTGGAAGGGGCTCAGGCAGGCTCCACTTGTAGTCTAGGAGAAACCTGAATGTGGTAAACTGTGAGGCTAGCGGTTGAGGGTATTTTCTAAACAATAATCTCAAAGTTCCACTATGTTCACAAAGCAATTCAACACTTGAGCCGTCCCAGACCCTTAGTTCATCCATGTTGTGTTAGGGAAACGTTTGGGCTAGAATTCAGTGGGAGCCAGTTCATTGGCCTCTTCTCCATCTTCATAATTTAGATTGAGTTTTCAAACGAGAAAGGAGACTCCTGGTCAATGCTGGGCCTCTGGCTGCTGAAGTAGCTCTTTCACTTGTCACATCCACTGTAGTCACAGGGGAAGCTAAGCAGAGTGTGAGAAGAATACAATCTCTTAGGAATGATTCTACTGTCCTACTCTGACCATTCTTCCTTCATCTCTGTTACAACGCTCTCAGATCCCCACTCCCATATCATATCATCTGGCCCTAAGTGAGATCATTAAGCCAAAGTTTCATTCTGCTTGGCTGACGCCATAGAAGTCCTCACCTATAGAATGCTCTCAGGAGGCCTAGAGTATTGGGTGGTGCTAGAAACTCTAGTACATAACTCTAGGCACAGTGCAAATTAATAGAAAACGTAAGGTGTTCTTATAGTATCACCTATGGTATGTTCATTTTTACTGAAAAGAAAACCATAGTATTAGAGTAGTTGTTTGCATTTGAAACTGTTGTATTGGATGTTTATACTCCATTTAATTACTTATTAGTAACTAAGGCTTAGAAGCAATGACAGATGGGCTTTTGCATCACCCGCAGACTCATTCTTATTGATTTATAGTAGAGTCTTATGTAGGTAAATAAAATTTAAAAACCTATTTGCAGCTGCAAAGGTTAGGCCCTGGTATTCTATAATAATATAATATATCTTGGGTGTTTGTGAAAGGCTAGGTAATATTCTAATTACTGCTCATATATCACCTCATTTAATCATGGCAATAATCCAATAAATTAGATGCTATTATAATCATTGATGTTTTTACATAATAAAGAAACTGATTAAGTCATATGTCCAAAGTTACTTAGCTCATAAGTGGCAGAAGGTGGATTCAAACTGAGATTTCTGCTCCCAGGGCTCATACCCGTAACCACAGCCATGCAGCTTCTCCTTGTCTGTACTCATTGCAGCTTCCAGTGGATGGGCTTATCATCGACAAAGACTCTTCCTCTGAGATCTGACACCCACTGGGGGCCACAGAGGAAGCCATAGTTGAAGCAAGCAATTTTAAGCATCCTCATCCTTGCATTCAGTGGGACTTGGTATTAGGTGCTGTACTGCACTTGGGCTCTGGGGGGTCTACTGAAGACCACTGAGCTGCCTGCTTCCTCATTGCAGCCTAAGTCACCTTTCCGACACACGAGGATCACAGAGCTTTGTAGTTTGCCTGGTGTCCTTGCTGATGGCCACACTTTGCCTTTACTCCACGGAGGGCCTCATTCTCCATTCCCCACCATGGGGCTCTGCTCCTCTGTATGGAAATCCTCGAGTCAATTGCTCCTCAAACCATGCCTGAGTTTGTCAGTTTTTGACATTGTGCTGGGCACTCCTCTCTACCATTAAAATATATGAGGGATCTTATGGACTTTGTCACCATGGCAGCATTAGCACTGAGCACATTGCTTGGCACAGAGCAGGCATGCAACCAACATTGGTTGAACGAATGAGTGAGAAGTTTCTGTATCTTCTGTCTTAACTTAGAGGGCATACCTCAGGCCAAGTTCCATCCCCTCCACCTTCACTATTTGCTCCTTGCCACTGGGAAATCAACCATCCTTTTATGGGACCAGATTTAAATACATGGCAGTAGAAAGGATGTGCCAACATATAAACTTTACCATTTACTCAGATGGCTGAGACTAAAAGGTCTATTCCCCTGGTCCTCATGTTCTAAAAATGTGATCTTTCTGGTTTTATGCAAAGCATAAACAGACATCGGAACCAGACTAATGATGACATTTACGTCAACAGGCTATCAATATTAAAATAGCACGATGGAGACCTTCAATGAAACATTAATTAGGAATCTGAGCTAATTTTGATTATTAGTCATTAATATCTTGCGGACATGATCATACTTCTTGAAATACTGAAATGAAAGTTTATGGTATCTGTTTGTGCTGAATAATATGAAAATTTCATAACCTAAAGCAATACTTGGTTTTTAAAATCATGCTTTATTCAAAGCAATAATATATTTTACTTTGTCCCTTTAAAAAAAATTTAGGTTAATTTACATGCCATAAAACTCACTTGATTTATGTGCACATTTCAAGAATTTTTAGTACTTTTACATAGTTGTGCGATAACATCACAGTCTAATTTCAGAACACAACAGGTCATTCTGAACATAACTCACATACAAGAGAGTTGATGTCTTAATGTCTCACTTCATTTTCAGGTTTGATGGGACACTGAATACACTGGGAACTATTGATGAAGAAACTGAACGAAGACCCTGCACTGGGCATTGGCCGATACAACTACATATGGACTTGCTGTGGGAGCACCCCTCCTCTTCTTTCACCTTTCTGTTCGCACTTGAGAAGTGCCTGGTTAATCTCAGCTTGAAAGGTTCTTGATGGGCGATGTTCAGAGAAGAGGCAGAAGTGGGAAAGGGAATTGATGAGCAGAAGGACCAATTGATCCTCATGAGCAAATGCTCTAAAAACTGTGTCTTTTCAGGCCTTGAGATTCAGAGAGAGCTCTGTTAAAGGGCAGAAGCTGTTTTAAATGCTCATTCCCCTGATTGTAAAATCTGGTCCAAGGGGATGCAAACTTTTGCCACAGGAAGAGGTAAGTTGTGCCACTCCTTTGTGATCATAATACTGTATTAGTCAGGAGAGGCTAGATTATGCTGTAAAAACAAATATGCCACAGACATCAGGTGCTCACACCAACAAAGATGTCTCCCCTGTCCAGTGCAGGTCAGCAGGGAGGCTTTGTTCATTCATTGTTGTCATTTAGGCACCCAGGTTGAAGCAGACTCAATTTCTAGCTATAGCAGGGCAACATCAGTACTGGGGGAATCTCACATTGGCATTTAAATACCTCAATCACTTTCACCCTCAACCAATTGGACATAATTAGAAACATGATCACATCCAATCTCAAGGGGGCAGAGAAGTCCTCCCCTGTGTCCAGAAAGAGAAGAGATTTAAAAATCAGTAAATGACAGTCAATATTGCTGCACATATAGCACTATTTAATTAAATGAGGGGGAAGAAGGTCAAGATACAAAAATTCTAGCATCATAATTCTTTTCAGTGAGATAACTCTTCTCATTTGGGAAGATAAATATCTTAGTGTGAGGGCTGAGAGCTAACTAACCAGGTAATTAAAGATTATTCCTGAATTACTCTGAATGTAATACATGAAAAAATTTGCTATGATTCCAAGAGGAAGAGAAAAGAATAATAATAAAAAAAGGAGAATGAAGAGATAGACGTCAGCAAGGCGGATAGACTGAGACAGGTGAGTGAAAGATGAGGCAAAAGCCTAAGCCTATTAGTAGGAAGACAGGAGTATATTTTTAGAACAATGATGACTATGGTTCCAGTTCAGATTTGTCACATGGCTGCAATTTGACTTCCTTCTTCATCTTTGCCCTCAATCTTCAGTAAGTCAGGTATATTTGTCAATGTACTGTGGTCACATTCCTTATGTGAGAAAATAAAGGAGAGTTTCTTTTCTGATTTAGTACATTGCTACAAAGAAGCAGAGCATGGAGGTAGACACCCTTCCGTTCCTTGTACCCTTTCTGTTCCCAAGAAAGTCACAAAAATACAGTGGAAACTTTGGATAGCCATACACAATGGAATTTGGCATTAAAGTGAAATATCTCAAGAAGCCAAGAGATCTCCAGCTAGTTTTATCAGCACTAAAGGCCCAGTGCATGTATTTGTGTACCAGTGGGGTCCCTTGCACATTCTTGCAATCTGGGATCCCTTGGGGGATGTAGGAGGCCCGGTGCACAGATTCAGCCCAATCCCCCCAGGCCAGGCTGGGGTCCCCACCATGCACAGGGTCTCTAGTATGCATATAAGATCTTTGGTAATCTCTTCCCACCACCCACCCTTTCCTCTGAGATTCATCAGTCTGTTCTATGTTTCCATGCCTGTGCATTCAGTGTCTGCCCTCTGGTGGTCAGTGCGCATCATAGCTACCAGTTGAATGGTTGGACACTTAGCATATTAGCCTTTTATATATACTAGTATAGATATACTCAAGGTATTGTCTTTTATCAGGATAATGAATTTGAGTGTTTAAGAAAGTTCTTTGTTGCATTTATTGACATCCTTGAGTCTAGTCCCCAAATTGAGAAAGTTAGCTTGGTCTTATGGGCTCTAGTTCTTTTCTTTTAAATTTTTTCATTCTCTTATGCTATTCATCATTCCCTTTCATTTCACATGAAGAGACAACAGCCCAGGTTTACACAACCCTAATGTACTCAGTGGAGGAGCCAGGAGTTCTTGCCACCAATTTTCATTCCTACTTCTGGGACTTTAGATAACTCATATATTGTAGGAATTTTTTTTCAGCTCAAGGAAAAATATTACCGAATGTTCCTGTGAATGGAGATATGCATGGGTAACTTGTGCCATCAATGGGGTGGCACTGTGGAGAGAAAGGAAGCTTTATCAGCAATAGTGCTGAGGCTTAGAAAATCAATGAGGGTAGGATGCTGGGAAATGCAAGGCTTCTGCTCCAAGTTCTGCCAGATGGTTGTGCCCTCTTCTAATTTCAGCTGTTATTATAAGGATGATAAAATGGAAAAATAAATATTTGTGCAATGACTGGGAAAAGCCAATTAGTTTTGCTCCAATGAGAAATAATGCAGAACTCTGCATATCTTATAATAAATTGGCTCTCTCTACATATATTTTAAAATTCACGTGCATACTGTCCAAAATGTACTTATAAATTTAAATGACAGTAGAATAAAGTTATTCTGCAAGTTTTAGTGAAAGAAATAAGCAATACTTTTCTGTATTTTGAGAAGAAAAAATGAAATAGAATCTAGGTGCATAATAATTTAACTAGTAAATGTCAGAGTTAATGAAGCATTCAAAATGAAGCTATTTTCTTTCCTTGTGCTCTTGCTGGGAGACTCCGACTCCTCTACCTACTGGAACAAGAAGTTTTGATGGCTGTGACCACCTTTCTATAATTCCTCCTCAAATCAGCACATACTATTCCTCATGTCTTGTTTACCAGCAGTTGAGCAGGCTGAAGTCCACAGAAGTTGCTTTACTTTGGGATAAAGGAAAAGCAGAAAGCAAGATGCTCTCTGAGACATTGCTCAACCCAACCTGTGGCACATCCACCCATCCTCCTCGTCCTCCCAAGCCTGAATAGAATTCCAGGTGCTAGTGGCTAAGCTCAAAGCTCTTCCTAAGTCAGCTCTAGTGATTTAGACAGACACATTTCCTACTGAGAATTTATAATCGAAGGGAGAATTGCCTTGAAAAGCAATTCATTTGATATTGGCTGACATACCATAGTGATCACAAACTAGCAAACATATCACTATACTGCCAACATATTTATACTGCAAGTATACAACATTAATTCACTAAGAGAATAGCCCTGGTGATCTTGAGTGCCAACACTAGAAATCAGAAACTCCTACCTTAGTCCTTTGGATTATTAAATCTGACTCTGTCAATCAAAAACAATATCACATATCACACATTATCATGGCTTTATTAAGAAAATCTTACTCTCCAGAGCCTGAAATTATAGATATGAGAGCTTATAACATTGTTCTGAACAGCTAGGCAACTTAAAATGAAATATTTACTTTGTCATATGAATCTAAATATTTTCCTGTCACTCAGAGAAATGTCACAAAAAGGCGAATCTTTTCTGGCTTAGTCTAATAGTCTTTTCTGCTTCCACAATGCAATAGCTTGCATGATCTTCTTCTTTCTCTTGCTGTCTTCTCCCCCATTCAAGGGAGCACAGATATAGCTAAGACATGTCTTTTAGCAGTGCAATTTTAAGCTTAATATGCTTGCCAGCGCCAAATGTTTCTGTTAAATTTTTTAAGGCAGAAAAATCTACCTTTTATAGCTTTGTCTCCATCTTAGTTGACTTGACAACTAGATCTGAAAGCCCTTTGTGATTTTTTTCCTATTTAATCAGGCATAAATTGATTATATCTGATTATAGGCTGGCTTTATAGATGAAGTATTAATATACATATCCTTTATTTTTAAGTAATTGTTATCTTTACATGTGAAATTAATTTTATATAAATTATTGCATTTCAATTTTATAACAATCTATAAGAAAAGTCTATCCAATTTTACAGATAAGAAAACAGGTTCAGAAAGGTTATGATAACCCAGCTAATGAGTAGAGTGATATCCAAATCTTCATGAGTTCAAAAGATTTACTCTGAATCACTATGTAATAGCTTCTCACCAGTGTGCTCCATCCATCCATCCATCTATCCATCCATCCATCCATCTATTCTTCCATCACCTATCTATTCAATCATTCATTCCTTCATTCACTAATTTCTAAAAATTATTTATTCACCCCTAATATTCCATATATTCTATACTAATAAGTGGAGATACAACAGTGTGAAATAGTAACGCCCTTGCTCACCAACAGCTTACAGGCTTATAGGAGTAGATGAGAGGGCAGAAGAAGAAGTGTTCCTGGGAAAGGAGGCAGTATTGGCAAGGTGTCTGAGGGGACCATTTGCAGGTAATGGAAACTTACATTTTTGAGTGCACATTTTAAAAACCAGGCAACCAGTTCAGTGGAAACTATCTACTTACACTTCATGCTGCTCTCTGGACCTGTCCTCTGGTTTTTGCTGATTACATTAAGGCCACTATTACATAATCAGGTGTTCATTTTAGATTAAAAACACTGAAATCTAGTTAAGATATGAAACCTAGGACAAAGAAGTCTCAGGTAGAAATTCTCAGGGGAAAATTATTGGAAAGTTACACTTCTAATTAGCCTTCTCACATTACTTAGTGTCTAAGTTAAATGACTTTTTTTTGGTAGCCTTCCCATTTCCTCTCATCTACTGAATAATATGTTGAGTGTTCATAAACACTATGCTCAAGAGTCATAACTGAAATTCTCTGTGAAAGAGGTCTTCAGTGTAGAGTAACAAGGATGATTTTGCCCTTAGGGTGTTGGGAGAGATATTATTTCTTGTATATGGTCATTATTTCAATATTAGACTTGCCAGAAAAGATGGACCTTCTTGTGGCATTTATCTGAAAGACAGGAAAATATTTGGATTCATATGACAAAGCAAAAGTTTCATTTTAAGTTGTCTCGCTTCTCAGAACAGTGTTATAAGCTCTGGTACCTATAGTTTAAGGCTCTAGAGAGTAAAATTTTCTTTTGAAAGCCATGATAAAGTATAAGATGATGTGTGATATGTGATATTGTTTTTGATGGATAGAGTCAGATTTAATAATCCAAGGGGCTGGGGTAAGTTTCTAGTGCTGGTACTGAAGATAATGGGCTGAAGATATTCACTTAGCGAATGAATGCTGTATACTTCCAGAATAAATATGTTGGCAGTACCGTGACATGTTTGCTAGTTTGTAATTACTATGGTATGTCACCTGGTACCAATTTACATTATACATTCTCAGAGTAGGAATTGTGTCTGTCTAAATCACTAGAGCTCAGTTAGCATGAACTTTGAGCTTAGCCACTAGCACCTGGAATTCTATTCAGGCTTGGGAGGATGAGGAGGATGGGTGGGTGTGCCACATGTTGGGTTGAGCAATGTCTTCAGAGAGCATCTTGCTTTCTGCTTTCCCTTTATCCCAAAGTAAAGCAACTTCTGTGGACTTTAGCCTGTTCAACTGCTAGTAAACAAGACATGAGAAATAGTATGTGTTGATTCGTGGAGGAATTATAGAAAGGTGGTCACAGCCATCAAATCTTCTTGTTCCTGTAGGTAGAGGAGTCAGAGTCTCCCAGCAAGAGCACAAGGAAAGAAAATAGCTTCATTATGGGTGATATCTTAGGATTCACCAGACAGCAGCCATATGAAAACTAGGAAAAATTTGGTTTAAAACAGTGGGTGCGATTGAATTTTTAGTTAGCATAATTACTCTGTATTATACTATGAGGGTGGATACATGTTATACATTTCTTCAAACACCAAGAATGAGCCCCAATGTAAGGACATTGAATATGATGATGTATCAATGTAAGTTCACCCATTAAAACAAATGCATCACTCTGGTGGGGATGTTTATAATGGGGGAGGCTATGCATGAGTGGAAGGCTGGGGTATATCAGAAATCTCTGTACCCACTAATTTTTTATGAATCTAAAACTGTTTTAGAAAATAAAGTCTATTAATAATTAAGAAATGACAAGTAAGTAATTAACTGTTGACAGGCTTATAAGTCATTCCTAAACTGCACATTAAATTGGATTGTTAAAAAAAATGTGTGTGTGTGTGTGTGTGTGTGTATGTGTATGCACACTCACCCCCATAAATGCACAAAGAATTCCATGAAAGTATTCAGGATATTCTTAAAATTGATTCATTCCCTGGGTGTTAACCTATGTAGGAGGACTTATTATCTACTTCCTTGAATTTTAGGAGATATTCTGCTGTGCATATATATTACTTTTTAAATTAAAAATATGTTAAAATGTTTATTTAGGTGTTGTTTATCCTATGGTACATTTTATTATTTAATCTGCAAAAAATTTCTCAGTATTTAATATATTTAACCATATTAAATCTTGGGAAGTGTTTTGCTACTTCTGAAGGATGAGGGGTGATTATTTTACTCGTGAGAGTCTTGTGAAGTGGCTGAATACTGTCATTCAAATTTTTTCTGGTTAGGAAATTGGGGCAGAAGGAAGCAAACTTATTCACTGACAAACTGGAAGTCAGAAAAAGGGATGGAATCAGAACCTGCAGCCCCCAATTTTACCAGTTGGCTGCATTTAGCATGACACAGCATGGTCAATTGAACAGTCACATCAGTTAAAAAGATTGGGCTGGATTCAGGTATCAAATAAGCTAGGCTTTAAATATATATATTTCATTGATCTCAGAGAGGAAGGGAGAGAAAGAGAGAGAGGGGAACATCCATGATGAGAGAGGGGAACATCATTGATTAGCTTCCTCCTGCATGCCTCCCATTGGGGATAGAGCCTACACCCTGGGCATGTGCCCTGACTGGGAATCGAACCATGACCTCCTGGTTCCTAGGTGGATGCTCAACCACTGTGCCATGCCAGCCGGGCTCAAATAAGCTGGTCTTAGGTGAAATGACCTCTGAGATAGTCTGAAACAGAAAAATACCATATTTCTACCATTGGGTAGAAATTAAATAATCATCTCTACCTGGTAATGAGTTAGAATTAGTGGTAAATGATCAGGTGGATTAGAATGGAATGCCCAAAGGCCTCTAATCAGTCTAGTCAACAGTGTATTTGAGAAAGCATGTATTTGAGCAGATGATGAGTACAATATTGAAATCTCAGGACTAATCAGCGAACCTCGCTTTAGCTGGGGCCCCATCTTTATTAAAAGTTAAGAAGAAATGATTATCTAGCTTAAAGAAGATTATAAAGAACTATTCCTCAGTTACTGCCAGTAACTCCATCATAATTACGATTCTAAGAAATGATGGCAACTTAGTACTCGGTGAGACATTACAATAATCATAGACTCAAATTCTCTTTGTGTTTCCTTCAATAGAAAATGGCTAAGGGGCACCCGAGTTTACAATTTAGCAGCTTTCTTTGCAACTAACTCGAGACTAGGAAGTGCGGGCTATGCCAAAATCCTAATTCTTACCCACTTCTGTCAAAAACTATTCAAATTGTCATTTGTCCTATGGATTTTTGTTGCATATACAGTACTTAAAATAGGAGGACATTGTTATTGTCTGTGTCTTGGATGTTACTTTTGTTAGCAATTTAATCTGAATGTTTATCATGTTTAAAATAAAACTCTTATTCTCGAATAATGAAGTACCACAGTTCTGGTGAAGGCTAAGAGAAAAATCCTTAGATTACCAAGGGTCAAAGGGAATATTATCCTAGGCAGATAAGCTTAAAAAATCTGTTGCAAACATATTTTCATGTATTTGCTTGTTATAGTTAAATAACTCTTCTCTTCTCTTCTGGAGTTAGCTGACTGGGAGGAAAACGGAAGCTCCCACCGTCTCACTAACCAATATCTGGGTGGTAGAGTGCAGAGTTTAGGGATATAGAAAGTACGATAATACCTCACATGTTTGCATTGGACACAAATTCAAAGAACTCATCCTCTGTTGCTGGGGGTGAGATTTACTATAGTTGGATTAGCAGCATGTAAACCTAGAGGCTCACTGGAAGCAAGTTCACTAACACCAGAAGAAGAGATGAACTGGTTGCATTGCCTTGTGGTTGTGCTTCCAAGCAGAGAACCCAGGTGCTTTGATGCATTTTGTGGGTTTGACGTGAAAAGCAGTAGCTCAGTCTTTCAGGGGAAAGCTTCCAGGCAGCTTTTGTCTTGTCTCCTGGACTATCTCCTGAGAGGCAGTCTTGTCAGGCTCGAATCAAACAAATCCAGGCTTCGAGATTCAGAGAAGGGACTTGCTGTGAAAATCCTCCTCCTAAGAGGAATTATGGGCCCCTCAAGGCCTTTCACTAAAGGACAGTACACTGTACTGATGGAAATTAAATGGTGCCACTGCAGATAATGACAAGAGGACTCTCTTTCTCTTTTTTAAATTCAGGAATCCAGTGCTTTCGTTTTTGGTGATGCTTCGTGCATTTGCAGGTCAAGGAGATGGACTATTTGAAAGTAGGTTTTTGTTTCTGTTTCTTATTCCAATGCCTTAAAATCATGGCTTAGGTTCTTGGAACCCTCTTTTGCTTGGCAATGTAAATAAAACAGAGACATATACAGCAGAATACTGCTCTCGAGTTTGAAGAACACAGACAAGCATACCTGTCTCAGAGGGTAATTTAAGGTTTAGTTATTTCAAAGTTCTAAGAAACTTCAGTTGGTTTTCAGAGTTCTTGGAAAAGGAAGTTTGGAACATGGAGACTAATCAATCAAATATATACCTCATAAACATTTTAAGTACCCAGCCCTACTATTTTTCCCTCACCAAAAACCTGTGAGTTTATTTTCGTATTATTTATTTGCATCTATCAGGCTTAATAAAATCTTTCTTTTATTGTTTTAGTATCAGTATTTTATTGAGTCTTTCTTTTTTCAACAAATACAAATTGTATTTGCACTGGAACATTTCTACAGCTTAATCTCTTTAAAAATCAAAGTGGCAAAGCAAAGAGTTATATAGTGCCAATGTATCAAAAAGAAAATAAAATTCAGATGACTTTCATTTCATTTTCAAGTAGAGTATGAAATATCAGGGAATGCTTTATGTTTTATACATGTTGACTTTAGATTAAAATGAAATTTTCATAGTGTTCTTTAAAATACAATCCAATTAAATTTCCAATGTCTTTGTTTTCAAGTTTCTAGATGGAACTTTTGAAAAACCTCACACTGTACTAATAACCATAAAACCACCTTCATAAGGAAGTGCTACCCAACTTAGAAACAGGATCTTTAGAGTCTGTGTGGGAATACATACATACGGAATCTTTAGCAGGCAATTACACTGATTGAGTTTGCATTTCCTCTCCTGTTCTGCCAGTTAACAGGGACACATTTTGAATAGCACTCTACTGCTAAAAGCAGATGGTATGAAGCAGAAACAAATCTACGGTTTTAGAAAGTTGATTCCAAAGTAAGGTACCTACCCACTTCATATGGCTGATGGCAGGTTAAAATCCCCAGGCCTTCTTTTCAATAACCTCAACTTCCTTGTTGGATCCTTCTATCCTTGGGTAACTTTTGGTCTTATGCTAAGACTGGGGCCAATTTCCCAGGGAAAGTAAAGACATTTTACATAGACAAGGCTAAGTCCGTAGCAACTCACTTGTCTATAAAATGGGTCACATGCCAGATAACTATGCTAAGCACTTTTCTACACATCACCTCCCTCACTGTTCATAAGAACTCCCTAAAATGGATTCTACTAATGCGCCCATTTTGCAGATGAGAAACTGAAAACCATTGAGGTCAGTCACACGTGTGACTTGTTCAAGGTCACACATGTAAGGCAGTGTTCAAACCAGAACTAAAACTAAGTCTAATTTGAAAGCCCATGTGCATGCATTAAGCCATCTCACTATACTACTTACCTCTCCCACAAACAAGAAAGAGCCAAACAGAATGAAAAGCCCACATTATTTAGAAACAAGCGTATTTTCATGTCTCTTTTTAAAGGAGAGTTACATGCAAACAAGTATTTCATATTTCTGAAATATGAGTTTAAATTTTGTGAATGCAAATCATAAAAGCTCGGTACTTGAATGTCTAGGGATTATCAGTGATTTTATACAAATGCACACCTCCTTCCTGCAAGTGAAATATCAAACAAGCTAAGACACTCATGTAGCTTATTTCTACACAAGGCTACTGTTTATAAAATCCTATAAGAAACTGTTGCTGACAAAAGCTAGCACCGGAGAGCCCAACTAGCTCTGGGCTGTGCCAGGGATGAGATGTTCTCGAGGCTGACAGAATATTTATTCCCAGAGGGAAGTGTTATAAATTGCATTTTGCCCCTTCGGTTGCTTCAAGCTCGTGATGGAGAGTGGGCGGCAAGGACAACCTGTAATTCAGGATGGGTTGGAAGCTGGTTGCCTAGGAAACTGGGATGAGCAACACAATGCCAACCCAGACCAACTGTGAACAGAGAGGGGATGTGCTTCTTTGATCTGTGTTGCTTTCCAAACACAAATTTTGTGACTCCTGTGGAGTCTGATTAGGGCCATTGGCTCCTGGTTGGCAGTGCATGTCAAAGAGGGCCAGAGGCGAGTCAGGGCGGATGGGATAGTTTTCATAAACATCATGCTGGCAATACACGGGGGAGAGGTGGATGATGGTGTTGTTAAAATGAGCTCGTGAGAGGGTAAGGTGATCAACAGATGAATATTTGTACATAATGTAGCATGCAGGCAATCCTTGATCGTAACTGGTCTGCATCTATATTTACTGCAGCAGAATTTGCCTTTTTTTAAACATAAAAGTTTTTTGGCCATTATCCCTTATTCCCTAACTTTTATGTTACATCAGAAGCTTTGATTTATAGTAAAGTAGTTATCTTCAAGGGTAGCACTTGGAAATTCACAAACCTTGATGAAAAAAGTACCTAGTTTCCCAATACTTTAAAATATGCACATTTTTTTCTTTTTAAATGTATCATACATGTATACATATACATTTATAGGCATGTAGACATATGTAAATGTATATTTAAGTCCAGTGAAATGAAATTGCTTATTTAGGCCATACTGGTACTAAAAAATTGTATTTTTATATAGTTCAACTTACACATAAATGAGAGAGATGAAATAATACATTTTGGGGGCACAATGTTTTATATTCTTGCCTTTTTACTTGGGTCCCATGCCCTCTTTTTCTATCTCCACCTTATCCTGTCCCAGTCAGTCTTACCTGACCCTTCTCATTAATCCTCCTTTTATCCTTGTCTCAGTAAGCAACTCATTTTAACAACATAGTATTTATCTCCATCCTTGCAGAATCACAAACAGATGTAAATATTTCTGTGCATCCATATACATGCTTGTGACAAAACTCTGTTCAAAATCTCAAACTTCCACATTATTTGTTTTCTGTTGATATTTGTAGCCAAATATTCTCTTTCCTACATATGAATATTGCTTCTCTCTCTTGCCCTTACTTATCCTTAATGGATTTCAATTCAATTTTAATGAGTTTCCTCCATTTTTGACATCCATTCACTTGAATTCCATTTCTCTCACACGTGCACTCAAAACTACTCACAAATGATTCACACTGTAACATGTGGCAATGCGTTACATGGATGGAAGCATAACTCTTTTCTCGTTTCCTACTTTTGCCTGCCCAGAATAAAGTATTATTTTGCAAAGTTAAGTACAGGAGAAGGAATTAGTTTGTTTTTCATTCTGCTAACACAAGACCCAAAACTTTTCTGCAAGGAAAAATGGCCTCTCAGAGGCATTTCTCTCATATCCATGTGTCAGAGCAAAGTTAATAATCTTTTAGGCAATGAGTCCTATGAAAAGACCATAGAATTAATTTTTTTAAAAAATATATTTTTATTGATTTCAGAGAGGAAGGGAAAAGGGAGAATCATTGATGGGCTGCCTCCTGGATGCCCGTCACTGGAGACCCAGCCTACAACCCAGGCATGTGCCCTGACTGGGAATCGAACTGTGACTTCCAGGTTCATAGATAGACACTCAACCACTGAGCCATACCGGCCGGGCACCACCGAATATTATTGTGTTTGAAATGTCACAGAAGTGGCACAGCTCCTCCACAGATGTGATAAGAGGCCTGTCTTCTCCTCAGCCAAAGATGACTTCTCTCCCTCACCAGCTGTTGCAAATGCCATTGAGGCCCATTCTCCTACGGACAATATTTATTCTATTAGGTCACTGAGATCTGTGCTCATCAAGGTGGGCAAACTGTCAGGATGTTGGGCCACTGGGCTGCTCTGAGTCTTCTCACTAGAAGTGAGTGTTGACAGAGGGAGAAGAATGAAAGACTCCATGGTCAGGTTCATGCACTGCCCATCCTGCATGCATCCCTACAGGCCCCGGATGCTCTTTGGTCCACATACAAAGGCCTGTTCCCCTGGGGCTATCATATCATTTCTTATTTGGAAAGGAAAGTTCCTTGTAGTAAAATCAAATGTTCATTCCTGGGAGTCTGTGGTTGAAGGGATCAGCTCAGCAAACTCCTTTCCTGGGAGTTGGGACTGGTTTGCCTGGCAGGGTTTCCATGGGTGAGTCAGGTCATTCTGGTTCTTATATGGCTGAGGGCTGTTGTTTACTTAGAAGCTGAGTCTGCCCCCCTCCCGCCTGTCAAA